>BCHY01000004.1:426940-441360 GCA_001599775.1 Exophiala alcalophila
AAGAGACACTCGACCAACAAGAGACACTCGACCAACAAGAGACACTCGACCAACAAGAGACACTCGACCAACAAGAGACACTCGACCAACAAGAGACACCCGGTCAACGAGGATACACACCGGCAAAACCCATCTTACCACCAAATCGCAACGGCAGAGCCAGTATCCCCGTGCATATTGATGAGAATGATGTCGGTAGATCACAACAAGATACAACCCAGACACCAGGAAAACAACTTCGCATCGCAGCTGCCTCTACACCTCGTAGCGCGGTGAAGCGAGGTGAGAAGGAGGTTCCAGCGACATTCGAGACTCTTAGGAGAGAGGGCGAGACCCCTGAACAGGTTATTGCGCGGCTCCAACTCGAGAAAACCCGTGAAATTCATCGTCGACTGAGGAATGCTTCTCGGGGACAGCCGGTCACAACAGATCTGCAGACGCTTGAGTTTCTTCGGAAACCCATCGAGCCAGATGAAGCGCCAGCCAAAGATGTGAACAATTATTCTTGGAATCCGCTGCAATCTCAACCGCAGTCAGACTACGATCTCAACTTCAACAACCCGCAGTCTCTACGAGGAGGAGGGGGACCAGGTCCGAGTCAAGACACAGGGGTTAAGATTTCCGGAAAGAAAAGCAAGCAGAACTCTCGTGCAAAACTTCCCGCGGAGGCGAACGAAATGCCAGAACAACGAGGCAGCTGGGGCACCCCGCCGCCGAATCGCCAGAACCAACCCCCAAACCCTTCCAGTCGCCGAAAATCTCGGTGGGCTGATCCTGCCGACATGAAGGCACCTAAATTCAAACCAGACAGCAATGCGGAAGGCTCGGCTCCAGAGAGTGAGGCTGACTTAGTCAAAGGCAGAGTCTCAGGATATGGCAAACTTCTTCAAACCCGATGTCCTGAAGTGCGCGAGGAGCTGCAGGCGTGGGATGGGGGATTTCAACCGCCTCCCGTTGACTGGGAATACCGGACTCCGTTCTTCAACAATACTCCCGAATACATCAATGGGTTCGATGCTTGGCTTGGAGACACCACAACGAGGACGTTTTCACAGAACGTCGACATCGAATTCCAAACTTTCTCATCCGAATTACTGATGAACCTTGACAATCATCCAGATGGCATTGGCTTTACGCGAAAGGAAACGGTACTTGACCCCAGTAATGCCGAGAGATACGGACACCGACTCGTCAGTCGGATTGCCGGCGACCCAAACAATCCTGCAGACTTCGAAGGCGATGCCAAGGTTGACCTCGACGATGTTGACAGTCGTCTATACAAAGAGGAGACTGCCCAAAAGCTTATCGACAATAGACTGGCTCACTTGAAGCTCCGTGAACAGCAATCCAAGGCGAAATGGCAGGAAGAACACCTGCGGCGAGAAGAAGAGCGTCGACTGGCCGGTGTTTGGGGCAAGGAACCCAAGCCTCCCCATCTGCCCCCAAACGTTTACCTCCGACCGGCGGTGGCCTCAGATGTGAAGGGAATGGCGGAAGTCTACAATTGGCACATCAAGAACGGAGTTCGCCCATGCGAGCTTACACAGATCGGCGAAGACGAGATGCAAGACCGCATATGGTCCAGCCAGTCCGCCTCTCTTCCTGCCATTGTCGCTATCCAACGTCCTCGGCAGAACGCAGGACCGAAGCCTTTCCACCGACGCGTCAATCCGAATCACCCGATCCACAACATTGACCCTGGATACTCTGCGGGGGTCAAAGATGAGTATGTTGTCGGCTGGTCGATGGCGACGGATTGGAGCGCAAGTGACTATGTCGAGGCCACCAGCGTCGAGTTGGAAATATTCGTCGCCTCGGAGTTTCGCAAGAGCGGCGTTGGCCAGAGCCTCATGGATGCGATTCTCGAAGCCACAGACCCGGGTTACCACAAGAAAGGTGGATACAGCTTCCGTGCCCCCCCAGAGGTCAGACACTTGTACCTGGGTGGCGGTATACGTACCCTGCATAAGCTGATCTTCCAAATCCGCTCATACAACTGTCCCGTCTCAGCCAGGGAGTATCGTCGCCGCACGAGAGAGGCGTCGGAGGCCTGGGATCTCGCGGCTGACCCTCGCAACGGAATCCCAGACCCGGTTGTTGAGCTCGATGACCTTTCCGAATCCTCAAAGATCGATGACCGCGAAGATGACTACACCATGTGGTTGAAAAAGTGGATGCAGAGCTTCGGATTCGAACAAGAGGCCCACGTGAAGAAGATTGGCATCAAGAACAATCGCTTCGTCGATGCGTTCTATCTCAGTCGAGAGACCGGTTGGCAGCCTCAAGAATATGAGCTCCCAAATTTCGCAAATAATGGCATTTGACCGGCGCGGGCTGTCGAGTCTCATCCATGCGACATCATGTCCTGAATTTCGTCAAAACCGATCTGAACACTCTCCCTAGCCGACTTCGCCAATCCGATCCGATCCAAAAACGACAGGTTTGCATTATCTCAGCAAAAGCTGGAAACATGGAACCTTGACGAAAACCCCAAAAAGAAGATCCCACAAAATTGTCACGAACAGTCATTGCAGCTTTGTCCTCAGCCAATTCCAGTCATGTTATTCCAGCAAGCGAGCGTTTCAGCACAGCCATCATCGAGCAGGCACAGGCATCGTTTTCGAGTCCATTGCCATTCTCCATTTCGATTGCACGCCAACAGTGCTCTCAACAGTCAGAGAACTGGCCGTTTTTTCTCTTCTTCTTTTAGTTTCATTTTGTTGAGCTACGCGTTAAATTCATTTCAGCGAAGGACTGTGCTTTCTTCTTCATTGATCGGATCAGGATACCAAGGATAGGGCGGGAAACAGAGCGAGCGGGCGGCGTCATCGGAGTGAGAACGGAAAACCCAACATATGCGCTTAAGGGAGAGGTCATCAACTGGGTTCACATCGGGAGAGAACGAAAAGAAACGTTATTGGTGCTTTAACGGAGGAACATGATCAATCAACTTGGCTTCTTGCACGAACGGAGCAGGATAGTTCATGTTCATTGCAGAGAAAGAGAGATAGCGTGTGGCGACAAGGAATCCGCAAATTGTGCTGAATCGATAGCTTAAGTAGCTGAGACAGTTAGGTAGCAAAACACCGAAAACGGTTCCTAACGGTTTCTTGTCCCGGTGGTTTAGCTTGCGAATGTGGTGCCTCTCGTCGTTTTGAAATGATGGATGGGGTCACCTTGTTATGTCAGGCTCATCGTTTGTTACGACGCCTCATGATGGGTTGTCCCAACAACAAATCAAACACTCCCTCTGCGAAAGCGAAAGCGCAGTCATGTTGCGTTGAAGCTGTCAGGCGCCTGGGATTGGAACTACTTACAAAACTCGAGCAAGCCACTGACGCTGGCGGATGCGACGGGATCTGCCAAGCGCACAAAGGCCGATCGGGGGATTCGGGGCTTGCATCCTTCCCGGCAGGATGGATCAACCGAAGTTCGAAAGGGGGACTGGGTTGTTAGTGGGATTCGAGACTGGGCTGGGGCTGGGGATGGGTGTTTTGATTCTCCAGGATCTTGCGCAAAAGTGAAGCATCGATGTGGCATGCCTCGTAGAATTTCCGTAGCGTATAAGTACTCGTATGTCTCCGTGACTGGAGCGAGCATGGACCGCCTGGCGAGGGTTTAGGGCGCCTTTGCTTTCCGTGAGACAGACAGCTTTCCCTTCGGGCACCAAGATTCCACAGGGCAGCCAACAGAGCCAGGGTTGCTGACCCACCACTGAGAATGATGACAGGCCAGGTTTTGCGCGGGAGGCCATGGCTCGGCTGAGATTTCCGTCCTTTGTTGGGCAGGGCAAAACGTGTGAAACCAGGCGCTCGTGTCTGCATAATAATCATCGCTCTTTGCGCCGGGCTTTGGAAGCCTCTCTCGGAGCTGTTTGGGTCGAACCGCCACCTCTTTTGTCCGCACACGACGGAGCACCGCGCGCGCAGTGGAGATGAGAGCCCGCGCAACGCCGGGGGGTTCACCAGGGTTGAATGGAGGGTTCGCCAGATAGGCGAGGGCTGCGGGAGGACGATCAAACCAACTGGGAGAAATGGATGATCGGATATGCAGGTCATCGACGGACGGGGGGCAATTTGGATGATTGGTCTGCGCATTCCTGGCCAACGCCCCCGGCCGGCCTTGACCAAGGACTTCCTCCTTCGTCCTTCTTTCGGATGACCGGTGGAGGTTATAGCCTTTATAGGTTGCTCAAAAGCGGGACGACAGGTGTCAAGCCCAAGTGTCAGGCGAGCTATGGCCACATCTGACCTGACCAACAGCGCCGTCAACGGTCAGGGGGGCAGCAACTGTCATCTCGCAGGGTAGATGTTATCCCGGCATGCCCATTCATTCCCTTCTCAGCTGGAGAAGTCGCCTAGTGGAAGGGCTATGGAATACACTCCGGTTTCGCAAGGACGATTCGACGACTCGATGGGAGGTGTCGGGTTATTTTAGTCAACGTAATTGCTCGGCCGGCCACATGATTTCGGTGTTCTTGCTCGACAGGCAGAGGAAGGGATCAAATCAATCTCGAGGTGATGGTTGGACAGAGTCTCGCATTGGGTGTGTAAGGACTGAGCATGGTGCGCAGGTTTAGCTTCGAGCAAGTCAACTGCAGGCCAACCACAGCGGCGTCCAGACTCTAGCAGGACGGGGGGAGGAAGGGTCGGATACAAGAACAGGCCATGCTGCGGGTGTATTCTGTGGTAAGACTCAGAGTGATGGTGGGAGGATGGAAGGAGAATACTGGTAAGTAAGCTGGCGGCAGACAGACCACGCGTGCCCTTGTTCTTGTACCTGCGCAGCCTGCAGTCCGGTGTCGAGCTTGCATCCATCATCGACTCGAGATGGCTTGAGCGCCTCAAATCAGGTTGCTGTTCAGACATGGTGCCTGCATGATGGAAGAGACTAGTTGGACGACAGGAGTGTCAGGAGTCAGGACTCGCGTCGGTGGCCGCGGTAGGAATAGTAAGTAGTAGTAGCAGTACTCGAGTCTCAGCAGGATGAGGATAGGAACAATTGCTCGGGGTAGTCTCCATCCCAGCTGCTGAAGCCTGAAGCCTGAGGGCCCCTCACTGAGTCACTGCGCCCGCTGCCCGGCTCCATCTGGCATCCACCCTCGGCAGCGTCGAATCACCACCACTCAGGCGCCTGTCTTTCCGTGTCCACTGCCCCCGCTGCCCGCTGCCGTCTTGCCTGGGCCCTGGCATTCGAATACACCTACAGGCTACAGGCACCCAGGCTACGAGTACGAGCGCAAGCTAGTGGCCTAGTCCCCCTACCGCTACCGCCTCTAGCACCCGTGTTTCTCCCTGCACTCTGGAGAGCACCGAGCATAAACTGTGGGCTTGGAGCTCGGGGCTTGGGGGCTTGGGGCCTGTTCGCCTGAGCAGTGCTCGCCTACCGTACGGTCTACGGGCTACGGTCTACGGGCTACGGTCTACGGTGTCCCTCTACGGTGCCGGGTGCCCTAATCCCAATCCTCACCCTCGCTCTGTGTCTCCCTCGTCGTTCGTCCCCCCCTTCCCCTCCAAAAAACCTTACTACGTACTGCCAGTGTCCAGTGTCCGCACCCGGCTTGCGCCTGAACCTCGTCCCTCCTCTCTCTCTGCTCTCGCGTCTTAACTTTCGTCCTCTCCCGCCTTCGCCCTGGTCTCCTACCTTTCCCTCTTCTTCTCTTTTCCACCCTCACGTCTCCTCGCCTCTCTTGTTGTCTGCGCGTCCTCTTCGTCTTGCAGTGCTACTTGCTTTCCTGCTTCCATTGGCGCCTGCTCTCGGAGTTCCTCACGTTTGCGGTCTGATCTGTGGCTTTGGCTGTCATTTTTGGCCCCCATCTACCCACTGCGCATCTGATCCGGTACGTGCGAAAATTCTACCTCACCCGCCCAACACCCTCCGCGTCGAGTCGCCGGCACAAGAGATGGACATATGACTCGAGTGCGCAATGGGCGAAACATGGCCGCGCGCGCGATCAAGAGGTGGCCAGAATGTGAAAACTCGGAACTGTGTCCACGTCGCGCGGAGAGGGAGCACGGGCTCAGGCACGGACACGACATCAGCCGGCAAACACCTCGAGGTTATCACTTTGAAAGACCGCAGTCACTCAACTTGTCCAAGCCAGTCCTGCTGCCTAGCTGCCTGTCACCCTCTGCGACACATTCACCACAATCCTCTTCCACCTGACTAGGACCGCACCCCGGTACAAACAAAGATGAATCTCATGCGCTGACCTGGGCGTGAACTACAGACCTACAACACCACCGAGTTCCATTCTCCAAAGACTCTTTGCTATCGCTTTGCTCGCGGCAGCCTTGCAACATTCACAGTTCGGGATATTCTTCTCTGCGACAGAAAAGTTGGTCGACTATTCAGGATCCGAGTTACCAAATCAGTAATCCTTCAATATCCTCTCAGCGGTCCGACTTTTTCCTGCAGCTTCCAGCACCACCGATCTTGGTATGTCCCGTCTGGTGAAACGAGACCTTCCCCTGATTCTCATCCGAGATGAAAGAGAAGCAACGCTGACTCATCGCGCGCAGAATTCATACAAGTCCTTCTAGCTTGCAAGCTCGTCCCGTCTCATTTCCGTACTTCATCATGTCTTTCGAATACGGTTCGTTTCCAAATGCCCAGCAAGAGGGTGCGCCTGGTCAAGGCCCTCCTCAGGATGGTGCCGCTCCAGGCCAGGCAGCCGATCCATCCGGTGCCCAACAGATGTCATTCCAACCTGGTGACGTGAATGCGCAGCCTCAATCCGGCCCAGGTGGAGAGCAAAAGACCACGCTTTGGTGAGTTGAGGTTGATCTTCTCATAGGTGTTGCGACCGCTGACCAAATTCACAGGATGGGTGAGCTCGAGCCATGGGTTGATGAGAATTTCATCCGCAACCTTTGGTTCCAAATGGGCGAACAAGTCAGCGTCAAGATGATCCGCGATAAGTTCTCTGGGTAAGCCATGGCATAGCCATACCTCCTCCTTCACACGTCTCTGAACTCATGTTAGTAGTAACGCGGGCTATTGCTTCGTTGATTTCTCTTCCTCTCAAGCTGCGGCCAAGGCTCTACAGCTCAGCGGCCAGGCTATGCCAAACTCGACCCGCCCCTTCAAGCTCAACTGGGCCTCTGGTGGTGGTTTGGCCGACCGACGAGACGACCGCGGTCCGGAATACTCGATCTTTGTCGGCGACCTGGGCCCCGAGGTCAACGAATATGTCTTGGTCTCTCTCTTCCAGAGCCGTTTCCCATCGTGCAAATCGGCCAAGATCATGACCGACCCTCTCTCGGGCATGTCCCGTGGATATGGGTTCGTGCGCTTCTCGGACGAAGGTGACCAGCAACGAGCCTTGAGCGAGATGCAGGGAGTCTATTGCGGCAACCGTCCGATGCGCATTTCGACTGCGACCCCCAAGAACAAGGGAGGCCCCATGGGAGGGAACGTCAACATGGGTATGCCTGGAGCCGGTGCCGGTGCAGGTGGTCCGATGGGCTACCCACCCCTTGGAGCGCCACCCATGCCCTTCTATGGTCAACAACAGCCCCAACCCATGAATCAATTCACCGACCCAAACAACACCACCGTCTTTGTGGGAGGCCTGTCTGGGTACGTCACTGAAGATGAGCTGCGCTCGTTCTTCCAAGGCTTTGGAGAGATCACCTATGTCAAGATTCCCCCTGGCAAAGGATGCGGCTTTGTCCAGTTTGTTCAACGTCATGCGGCAGAAATGGCCATCAACCAGATGCAAGGATATCCTATTGGGAATTCGCGCGTGCGCCTTAGTTGGGGACGCAGCCAGAACAACTCGGGACCTGCCGGCACTCCGTATCGCCCTGCGCCGCCTCCTCCGATCTATCCCTCGATGGGCATGCCTCCTTCTCACTCATACGGCAACTATGCGCCGATGAAGGTGAATTCCCTCCCCAGCCAGTACCCGGACAATGCTGACGCCTGAGGCAGTGATCCCCCCTCCTTTGTTGGCACACGGCGCTGAAGGCGTTCATCCATGGTCATCCATTTCCTGTTGGACCGGAAAATCCGATTTCTTTTGTTATTGAACGCAGCGCGCGCGATCGATCGAAACTTTAGCGTCATCGTTGGTCTGGGCGGGGGTTTGTCCAACACAACAAAAAGTTCTTTCATTTCATTTGCGATGACCCCTGTCCGTCGCCGTGGCCGATGGTCTGTCGGCTGTGTAACAACACAAACATGGCATTCGCTTTTTGGTTGAAAGTGACAATACGATACCAACGAGATCAGCATCATGTGCTTGGGAGGCAGTAACGGCAAAGAACAGGAGCATGGAAAGATCGTTGAAACATGGTCGGTTGATGGGTGACGGATGACGGATGATGATGCTGGCGATGGTGATGGTGATGGATGCTGGATGATGGCTCAGTTGGCAAAGCAAAGTTGATGGCTCTTTTCCTTTTTCTCTCTCTTCTCCCTGGTCCCCGGGCGTGTGACCAAGTCGATCTCTGCAAAACGGCGTCTTCTAAGCAATGATGGGTAGTGACAAAGCTGATGCGACGCATATCGTGTTGGTCCCTAGGACTTGAACCAATACAGACGACCGATGAAACAAGTGTCTGGACCCTGGAAGCCCTGTATGATGTTCCTGGTGGTGTATCCGGCTGAAGCCCCTGATCCCGAATCCTGATGTCGGAGAATTCACTCCGAATCGTCTTCTCCGCGCCAAGCCTCGACGAACCTCGGAACTTTGCTCAAGTTCTCCAACGTTGTGATCGAATACCCGGATCATCATCCTGCGATCTTCATAACGACCAACTCCCATCGGCAAAATGTAGACTCTCTCAAATCCCGGGTGCTGAAGAGCTTCCCTATCTGCTATCTCCCACTCTCTAGGACCAACGTATCTCTGACACGACAAGATGACGTCCAGACCAGTGCGAATCGCCGGTGAGTCTCCCCCTCTGTTGCATGGTGTCTCGCTGACCTTGTTCAAGGTGCGTCCGGCTCGGCCTCTGACCGTCGGCATGCGATGGCCGCATTTGCAAAGGCCTATCCCTCCGACCCAGTGGACGTGATCATCAGTGACTACATGTCCGAAGTGAACATGACCATAGGAGCGGCCCGGAAAGTGGACAAGGCCTCGTTGACGCCCGACGTGGGCAATGCCTTCGTCGGAGCCGGTCCAGCCTTTGAGGCGTCGTTTCTTGAAGCCCTCGAGCCTGCCCTCGATGACCTGGCCAAGTACGGGATCAAGGTGGCGGCTAACGCGGGCAACTCGGACACGGAGGCTCTCTACCAGATTATTTGTGATATGATCAAGAAGAAGGGCCTCAATATCAAGGTGGCCTGGATCTCTGGAGATGAGGTTCTGCCCGCCATCCACGCGACATTGAAGGATGGTTCGTCCAGATTCAAAAACATCTACACCGGAGAGATGTTGGCGTCGTGGCAGTTCGACCCCATTTACGCCCACGCCTATCTTGGTGGCCTGGGTATCGCCGAAGCCTTCGCTCAGGGTGCCCAGATCGTCATCTGTGGCCGAGTGGCGGACGCATCCCCAGTCATCGGTGCGGCTTTCTGGTATCACAACTGGAAAAGGACACAATTAAATGAGTTGGCCAATGCCTTTGTCGCCGGCCATCTCATCGAGTGCAGCAACTATGTCACCGGAGGCAACTTCTCTGGTTTCAAATCGCTCGAGAATACGGCTGCGGGCTGGGTCGACATTGGATACCCAATCGCCGAGATCTCCAAGGACGGCTCGGTGGTGATCACGAAGCAGAAATCTTCCGGAGGGGCCGTCACGATCCATACCTGCTCTTCGCAGCTGCTCTACGAGATCCAGGGACCGTGGTACTACAACAGCGATGTGACAGCCGTCTTGGATCAGATCTGGTTCGAGCAGATTGGCCCCGATCGAGTGGCTGTACATGGTGTACAAGCCTTGCCTCCTCCTCCAACGACCAAAGTCGGACTCACGGCACGCGGAGGCTTTCAAGCAGAGGCAATGTACTTTATTACCGGGCTCGATGTCGCGGAGAAAGCACGAATGTCGGAGGTCCAGATGCGGAAAAGCCTCAAGCCATACTCCGACAAGTTCTCCCTGCTGTCCTTCAGCGTCCTGGGAACTCCAGGCGTCGATTCAGACAGCCAAAACGCCGCGACAGCAGTCTTCCGGATCTTTGCACAGGCCCGAGAAGCCAACGACATTGCGCCGCCCAAGTTTCTCCGTCCGGTTATCGATAACATTATGCAAAGCTATCCCGGCGGGACGTTTCATTTGGATTTCCGCCTCGGGATTCCCAAGCCGTTCTATGAATACTACGTCACGCTCCTGGACCAGTCCAAGGTGGAACACGTATTGCATTTCAACGGCAAGCAGACGATCATCCCACCCCCGCCCATCACAAAGGTCTTCCCAGAACGCCAACCCAGCCAACCCAGTTCCGGACTCCAAGTCGACCTGGCCAAATTCGGCCCGACCGAGCGCGTCGCCCTGGGCACGATCGTCAACGCCCGCTCCGGCGATAAAGGCTCCGACTGCAACTGCGGCTTCTGGGTGCGTCACCACGACGAATACGTCTGGCTGAAGAACCTGCTCTCGACCGAGACGATCAAGACGCTCCTGGGGAAGGAACACGACACCTCGCGCACGCCCAAGATCGAGATCGATCGCTTCGAGCTGCCCAACCTGCGCGCCGTGCACTTCCTGTTCCGCAATCTCCTGGACCGTGGCGCCACCAGTACCGGCGGGGTTGACTTTCTCGGGAAGAACTGTGCTGAGTTCTTGAGGTCGAGGTTTGTTGATGTTCCTGTCAAGTTCCTCGCGAGAGGGAAGTTGTAGGAGAGGCAAACCGTATGGAAGAGGTGAGTGCAGGACATTTGGGCTTGGAGGATGAAAACTCATGTTGGGTTCTGCATATATTTTACATACAAAGTCAGGCTTGGATAGACCGTTCCACTGGATACTAAAATAGTATCGCTGCGCTGGGAGATCTAGTCTCTACGGTCGCGGTCGCATACAGCATACAATCATCATAACCTCTTCTTCACCGTGGCTCTTTTGCGATCGTCGTTCTTCGCTCCAGGGCCATGGACTAATCTCATAGAACATTGTCATTCCCAGTTCGGTCGCGGCGACTTGAGACTCTCGCCGGGCCGGATGGTGGCTGATCCGGGCGGGTTTTCGCCTTCTGTCACAACATCCAAGGTCTGGGAGCGGAGTTGATTGAGCTCTTCGGCCGAGCTGGTGTCTTCCGAGAACTCGTTCAGTCCGCGAAACGATTGAATCTCGGTGTCGAGTGCTCTCTCACTCCCATACGAGGTTGTGTCTGCTGTGTGGGTTTCACAGCAGCCATCGTCGGGAAACAGAGGGATTGAGTGGAACATTCTCCCGTCCTAGAGACGCCGCTCAACCTCTCCGCCTCGTCTTCGCATTTGCTTTCCCTGTCGCCTTGCCCTGCTGTTGTTGCTGGCCCGCAGTACCGCCCTGCGCCTCACCCGCGCCTTCGCTGCCCGGAACCACCAACTTGACCACCTTCCCGCCGCCAGCACCACCGCCAAAGACACCAGCTTTCTTCCCTTTCCCAACCTGCGCCTGCTTCAACGAAGGATTCTCCACACTCCCACTACCAGCGACAGGGACACCATTCCTCAACGCCTCCAACCGCGCCTGGATCTCGGCCTGCTTCGGGTCGTGCGCGCCGCTGGCCTTGCGGAAGAGACTCTCCAGGTGCGGGCGGAAGAGCAGGTACGTGGCGATGATAACGACGAGGCGCAGGATCGTCTGTAGGTATTCGCGCGTGAAGTACGGTTGGAGCTCCGGCGGGATGGAGGCGTAGACCTGCGTTGGGAGCGAGGTCAGGTTGGAGAGCGCGGTGGGGATTGAGATGGTCATTGTGGGTGTCGGTCGGGGATTGTGGACCTGATCGCGGAGGTGGGAGGTGGGAGGACAAAGGAAATGAGACGAGACAGAGAGACCACAAAAGAGAGGGAGATGGCCGCAGGACCTCGGGTGTCGGTTTATGAACAGAGAGGAAGAAACAAGTAAAGTCCAGATACTGCAGTTGAGCAGCTTGCGTGGAGGACGAGAGATACAAGCTTGTCGAGGTTGGCGATGACGTTGATTCGTGCGCACTCGGAAGCAGAATAATCCACCGTAGCACTCTACTGTGGAGTTCACGTTCCATGATGTCGCGCGACGAGGCTGACGAAACGAACCACCGGTAATATCTAAAGACTGATGCTGAGAGGGAGCCATCCGGATTCGCAATACAAACATTTGAGAGGCCTTTAGACTTGGAAAGTACCTCTACCATCTATCAACCTGAGAGTCTCATTCCCTTGCTAGAATAGCCTGCCCCTTCTCTGTTCTGCATTCAGCTGTCTATCTCGTTGACAGGAAAGTTGGAATTCATATCCCTTCCACTGGCCTCTGTGACAACCTGACCACCCTTCTCGTCCCCCTCTGGATCATCAGCCTTGCCAGGGCGGCCCCAGCTGATGCGCGATTCCTCATCTAGCTTATGTTCCGAGACAAGATCTTTGTTGATGTCGAAATGCTTGATTGACAAACAAATAACCAGAGCAACCAATGCCAGTCCCGTGAAGAATCCAAACACGCCACGAAAGCCCTGGACGTAAGAATCCAAGAGTGCGGTGCGCCGAGTACTGTCGGCCATTGTCTTTAGAGCCTCGATGAAAGCCTCAGCGCGATAGGCGATACTGGTGTCGAGACCCTTGGACGCCAACTTGGATTTCATCACGTTCTGGAAGACAGAGCTCGAAACGCCCACGCCGGTGGCCATGCCGAAGGTGCGAAGAAAGGCATACATGGCGACTGCAGCGCCTTCTTCGCCTGGCTGGGCCACTGCTTGAGATGCAGTGTTGAGTGCATTGAGGAGAAGACCGTGTCCAACGCCGATGACCATCAGCTCGACAGCCCAGACGGCCGTATGGGTGCTCTGGCTCCAGGAGATCAAGAGACCTGAGCCGACGAGTGTGAGGGTCCATCCAGCACCGATGGCCCAGCGATATCTTCCGGTACGGGTGATGAGAGCTCCGGCAATGATGGAGACGGGAATCAAGATCAATACGACGGGGAGAAGTGCCACACCGGTCCCGATGGGTGATTTGAACTTGACGGATTCGAAGAAAAAGGGAATGTAGTAGAGTTGACCGTACAACTGGATAAATGTTAGTTCAGCACTGTCTCGTCAGGTAGTAAGTGGACTTACAAGAAGACCCTGAGTGAAGGCGCCGACATAAACGGCATGTGCGGACCAAACCTTGAAGAGGGAGTGCCTCAGGAATGGCTCACGGGCACCGAAACGTTCCCAGAACATGGTGACAATGATACCGACGCCTCCAACGATCAATGGCACCAGTGTTCGCCAGTCGTTCCATGGAAATTGGGTTCCTCCCCAAGAGACAGCGACGAGAAATCCTGTGGCCGAAGACATGAACAGGAACCCACCGATCCAATCAACACAACGGAGCATCTCTTTCATCGTGGCCTTGCGCGGCTTGACTCGGACGAAAAGGGTGATGAAAACCATGCCGACACCGCAGAAGGGGAACATGATGTAGAAGACCCAACGCCATGTGCTCGGGTGGGCAAATGCGCCTCCCACGATCGGACCGATGCATGTCCCGACAGCCCACGCTCCCTGACTAGAGTCGAACGGATATTAGCAGGGGCATTTGTCAAAAGAGGAGAATCCTGCCTTACATGATGCCGATGTATTGCGGGCGAAATCTCAAGGGAACAATGTCCGAGAAGATGACAAGCGACAAGATGATGACGCCTCCTCCGCCCACACCCTGCATGCATCTTCCCACCAGCATCATGGCGATGTCTCTGGTGCGCACACAAAAGACCGTTCCTCCCGAAAACAGTGCCACGGAAGTAAAGAGGCATCGCTGTCGGCCGAAGATATCACTCAAGGCGGCGGTGAAGGGCATGGTGACGGCGCTGGCGAGGAGATAGGAGGTACCGATCCAGAAGCCCTGGGTATTTGTGAGGTTCAGGGCGCGGGCGATGGTCTGGATGAGAGAAGGTCAGTCAGGTCAGTCGAGGGACAGGGATGGAAAGGAAGGGAAGACAATCTCGGCAACAGCAGGGTCCTCTGTACTCACCGAAAGCGAGGTCACAATCACAGTGGCGTCGAGGCTGACCATCAGAGAGATGACAGCCAGAGTCAACATGACCAGGGCCTCTTGTTTCGTAGGTTTCCATCTCTCTGCCTCCGCCGTGGCCACCATCTCCGCCTCCTGCTCAACTGCGAGTCCAACGTTGTCCAACCCTCGCTCGTCCATTTCTGTGTAGGTTGTGATGATTCAAGGAAAGTAGAGTAACGTAGCTGGTTCTGTCCTACCGTGTGTGTGTGTGTGTGTGTGTGTGTGTGTGTGTGTGTGTGTGTGTGTGTGTGTGTGTGTGTGTGTGTGTGTGTGTGTGTGTGTGTGTGTGTGTG
>BCHY01000004.1:441460-574991 GCA_001599775.1 Exophiala alcalophila
TGTGTGTGTGTGTGTGTGTGTGTGTGTGTGTGTGTGTGTGTGTGTGTGTGTGTGTGTGTGTGTGTGTGTGTGTGAAAAGTAAAAGCCGTGGTGACTTTGTTTCTGCGGCAGATATACAAACTTGCGCATGTCCATGGCCGTCGCCGAGGAAGCAATCAATTCCTGCGTTTTCGTTTGCGCGCGCATGATAAGGCGCCAAGTACCGAACGACATACAGTGAGGCTCCATCATGGTCACAACGCAGGACAAACGAGATACTATGTGTGTACTCACCTTCCAAGTGCAGTGTTTGCTGCTGCATTGACGCCGCGCCGCCGTCGCGAGTGATCGGCGGTGGAGAAGAATGGAAAGAAGAAAGAGGTGACCAGAGCGTGACAGAGACAGAGGCAGAGCAAAGCAAAGAGGACTTGATAAGTACAGTAGATAAGACAGGAAGTAAGTTGATAAGACTTCCAAAGTTCGAAAAAGGGCATGAAACGTCGGCTGAATAAGGCTGAATGGATCCACGGGATTTGATTGGTTCGTCTCTATACCATCCTTCTTTGGGACTCATTACACGATGTGACGACCAGGGCTTCGTGTCGGTTGCACAGTGACATTCAGTGAGCATGTACAGTAAGCAATGATCGGCGGTTCGGAGACAGCCACTTCAATATCTGGATAATGGTGATTCGATGGAGCAACCGTTTCTTTGTAGGGATTGGGTTAAGAGGGCTACCACTGAAACCACAGCCTCGTCGGACCTCTCCACTCGACTCTGGGCATTTTACTCTCTGAAGCGCTGTGTATGGACCTGTTCTGAGCCCTCGGTCGGTTTTGAAGCGATGGGGTCAATCCTCGATTCCTCACAGAGATTGGACATGAGGATTGTCGCGCTCTTATACTCTGGCACTTCGCATCTTATGTACAGTATACTCCGTGGTTTCGATTTCAATACGGGGATTGCTCAGCTACAGTACTAATCCGCTTCGTATATGCTGACAGCTCCCCTCGACACGATTCACGACAAAGGACCGAACAAAGATTCTTGTCTTGATATATGATACGGCCATTCTGAAACCTCGCAGATCATTGCGGAATTCAAGCATCGTTATCTTTTTCCGCCTCAGATCAAATAAAGAATTGATCTCAGTCACGCGGAGTACGCCTCTGCTCTTTCGAGAAGAAAAAGAAAACGTGGAATGGAATCTCCAAGCAGAGTCAATTCGGATTGGGGTTCACCATTGAGTGGAGACGCTGGAGGAGACACTCAGCAAGGCGACTATTTCGCATTTCAGCCCAACGTCGACCTCCGCCTGTTATACGGCAGCAGCCCCCAGCCGTCAACGGAGACCTCAACCTCGACCTCGACCGCATCGCTCGCAGAAATTTTCAAAGCGAGATCCGGGCTGCTTCATCTCTGTATATTCAGTGGTCTGGTCGATGCTTCACACAATCTGCATGTAGAGCAGACGCAAAAGCCACCAAAATTCATCTGGATCAAAGTCGAGCCTGGAGCGTTTTGAGATGCTGTCTGCGAGTGATTGCAATAATGTTTCTCGGGTCTGTTGGTGCCTGAGGTGTTTTGAGGGGCGACAGATGAAATCGGCTGTGTTTTCAGAACAGGAATTGGTTTCGAACAAAAGGATCGACCCCCACCAATAATGGAACGGGATGGCGATGATGAAAAGGCCTACAAGACTGATATTGTCTGCTTTGATGGCAACATGGCATTGTGTCGGCTCGACCTCGACTTCAGGCAGCTAGACGAGGGCATTGAGGGGGTTTGGATCGCCGTGCTGCTCATTTAACAGCCCTAAAGCCACTGTCTCGAATCATTGATGTTTCCTGGCGCTCGGAATAACTGGCGGGTAATGAAATGTTTCCTTCATTTTTCCATGCGTGCTTATAGTCGGAGCGCAGTTTGGCGAATTCTTGTTCTGATGAACCTCGTCATCGTACAGGAATGGAGAACTCGAGCGGCGGAGTAAGGCTCAATCCATTCGGTGGTAGATCGGTGGTCATCTGGGAACTGGTCGGGATGGTGGTCTGAATCCCAACGGCGAGAGGATGGCGAACTGAGCTCCCGTCGTTGGATAGAGATAGTTTCCATTCCATTCAAGCAATCAAGAGAAATTCCTCTGTCTTTGAGGTTCTGAAGCCTGCGGGTCAAGCGCCTCTCTTCATGTCTCTTTGTCGCCCTTGCTCTTAGCTTGCTCCAACCTCCGAAGCTCGTCCCTCAGGATCGATTCAAGCCCCTCGTTCCTCCGAGTCAACAGCATCACGTCGTCGGTCTTGATAGTCGATCTCCCAGCGTGTTTGGCAAAGGATTCAAGGTCAATTGCGGCGTTCCCTACAGCGCAGGGGTCAGTCAAACACAGATCACAGACGAGGTGCAAAGTTGAGAGGGAGGCATAGCATACCGATTTGCGCCCAGACCAACTCCATCAAACTTCCTATAAACTGAGGCGTTGCGTTGACTCCGAGATTGATACTCTCTTCGTCGACGATCTTCCCAATCTGGAACCAGAGGGCGGAGCGCAGTTTCTGGGGACGCGTCAGTTGCGGGACCAAATCGGAGGGGATATGGGTCTCTATCTCGACCCATGAGAACGGTGAGACTTACCTTTTGCAAAGCCTCCTCCTCGGTTTCTGTCGACGGGGCCATGGTGTGTTTATTGAAGAGACGACGTCGATGAAGGAGAAGCGTCGGCGTTCTTCAACGACGCGTGACGCGTAAAGAGTCTATGGGGGAGCATTAGCTTGCGAGATGCCGGACAACGGTGGAGCACTACTCGGGGCTATGTGGGATATTCATCAGCCTCGTTCTACATCACATCATCGAGACGAGACGTTTCTCTTTGTGCTTAAGGAGCAAAGAGGCATGATGCTATGAACCATGTCCTCAACACCAAGTCGCGGGCGGAGGATCTTCCTCTTGACGCATCCACGCACAGCGTCCAACCTTTTGGTTAGAATGCTCAATCTGGAGAACCAACCTTCCTTGAACGACGGCCGAAGCGTTGAAGAAGCAAACAAATATGGATATTTCTTCTTGCCCACCATGCCAAACCGGCTAAGACTGGCATTCCGCCCGTCAACTGAGTGGACTGCACAAGAGCGAGCCGATGTGGAGGACTGCTTTCAGGGATGTGTCAATACGTTGGTGGAGCACGCCGAGTTGGCAGAGAAGCAAGAGAGGAATGTTTTCGTCAAGGAGCATCTGAACTGGATGATCACGCCGTCCGCGGAGGATGAAATGAAAAGGACGGGGCTTAACGATCAAGAACACTGGGAATCCCAGATCCCCGAGGACGGCACGCTGGCACGAAACCAGACCGTCTTCCCCGACGCTTTCCTCCTTACGTGGACACCGACATTCCTGATCAGACATCCTGCACTGGTATTCCCATCCATCTATCGCACCTCACTGGACCTTGAAGGGCCGGAGGAAACGAGAAAGGCCGCTGACGGGATGTTTCGCTCAGAGATGACAGTTCGCTGGAGTCGTGAATTGTGGGAATGGTTCCACGAGCAGTATCGGCTCAAGCGGACAGCAGACCAGGACCGCACAGATGGAAGCTACCCCATAATCCTTGATGCGGATGAAATTATCCTCTTCCCTTACCTCGTCAAAAAGTACTGCTCGTTGGTCGGACTGGACGCCAGCAAATGTCTCTTCGAATGGCCTGCCGCGAGCGCCGAAGATCAAGATGCCATGAACGCCGTTGAGAAGCGAATGAAGTCGAGTCTCCTCTCATCCACGGGGATTGTCAAGCAAGGTAAGACGGCGGAAGGGCTGGAGATTGAAACCGAGAAGAAGAAGTGGACGTTGGAGTTTGGGGAAGAAGAAGCAACGAAGATCGAGAGGTGGGTTCGGGATGCGATGTCCGACTATGGATTTTTGAGGGAACGGCGGCTGAGGCTTGTTTGAGCTTCCAATCCTTTTCTCGTCACCTCTCGCTTTCTTTCCTGATCATTCGCTGATGCTGCTACTGACATGGTCCAAATTGATCCATCCACACGCCCCACTCATCCTCTTATATTCCCGCACCTACGTCGACCAAGATCTTGACGTGGTTCTCTTTATCTTCGATGAGTGTCTTGAAGCCTTCCTCCGCGACCTGATCCAGCTTGATCGTCTTGGTGATCATCCCTGCGGGTTTCATTGCGCCTGTTTACAAGGTCAGAGACATGGGATAGATGAGCATACAAAGAGGTCACCACTTACCAGTTGAAATGGCGTTGATGACAGCTTCAAAGTCGCCGAGGGAGTATGTCGCACTGTGGGCTATGTTAGAGAGTGACCTTGACTATCCGAAAAATGAACTTACACTCCCATATACCCCCTCTCTCTGAAAACCACATCATTCATATTCAGTGTCGCCCTCTTCTCCCACACCGCGATGTTGACCAACGTTCCTCGAGCCTTGATGGCCTTGAACGCCGTGTCGACAGCAACTTGCACGCCCGCGGCATCGAAGCCGACATCTGCTCCCTCACCATTCGTGAACTTCTCGACCTCCTCCACGACGTCCGTCTTCACGGGATCAATGACATGATGGGCACCGAACTCCTTGGCGAACTCCCTCCTCTTACCGCTGACCTCGCTGACGATGATGTTCTTGCACCCGCGACCGACGAGGGCCTGGACGACCGCGAGGCCGATGGGTCCACCGCCCAGCACGAGCGCGGAGTCGCCTTCCTTGTAAGGCGAGATGTCGACGGCATGCCAGCCGACGGCCAGCGGCTCGATCAGGGCTCCGACCTCGAGCGAGACGTTGTCCGGCAGGGGCTTGACACAGCTCGCGGGGACGACCATGTGTTCGCACAACCCACCGCCCCAGCCGCTCAGGCCGACGAACCCATTCTTGTCACAGCAATTGACTAAGCCCCGACGACAGGCGCGACAACTCCCGTCATAGATGGTAGGCTGCACACAGACGCGATCACCAGGCTTAACGTGGTCAACCCCCTCACCGACCTCCTCGACGAGGCCGCTGAACTCGTGGCCCAGCGTCAGGGGCAGCGTCTCGCCCGTGATCGGATGCGGATGACCCTCGGAGGGGATTAAGTTCGCGCCACCCAGGTACTCGTGCAGGTCGGAGCCGCAGATGCCGCAGAACTTGGGCGCGATCTTGACCTGGCCGGCCTTGACGGAGGGCACGGGGATCCGGTCGAGGCGGATGTCTCGTTCGCCGTAGAAGCGGACTGCGTTCATGTCTGATGCTGATGACATTGTCGGTTTGGTTGACGGTGGTTTCTTCCCTTCCCTTCTTTCCAGGTATGTACGCGTAGTAGACGTCGTCTACAACAAGTCGGGACAGAAAGAGGCTTTGGAAGACAAAGAAAGGCCACTGCGCCTTTTAAAAGCCCCCCGGATCAACAAGACCACGTAAGATGATGAAGAAGAGCGGGCGGGGGCGGGTAAGTCTGACTCCGCCCGGATGAATGTAACAAAAGAGGAGAAAAATGTAACTGATAATGGAAAACCACAGTCGTGAGAATTGATCTCCTCCAAAACAGGCGGGGAAGGGGGGGTTATTACTCCGCTCGCTGTGCAATTGTCCGAAGATCCCTCCCTTAAGTCAGAACACCTTACTCGTGTGTTAGAGTAGTATCACTTGCCTTGTCCCCGCTTTACATTGTGCGAGTTTAAGATTCATGTTTGTATTGCGCTGGCAGCGAGATGAGCAGCTCTCGGGTTACCGGATATGGGCATCCCGGAAAGTGAGGGGCAGAATCCCGGATGTGTCGAATCCGGGGAAGCGCGAGTTGGAAAGAGGCAGGTGGGCCGAGAGAGGGGGAAAGTCTATGTCACATGATTCAATATCACGTGGCTGCCGCTTTTCTCGCAGGCATCAATCCCAGCATCCTTCTTTTCTATCCGATCAATACGAGGGGAAATATTTCTGCCTGGCTGAGCCGGGTACTTTTACCTGGAGATTCTGAAGACTATACTACTATATTAAAGCGAAGTGGGAATCATGACGGTAGTTGGTGCGAGGAAAAACAAACACACTCATCTGCGGCCCTAACCGATGGCTTCCACCTCCTCAGAACAGCATGCACATTTCCTGTCTTCCAACAAAACCATCATCATATCTGGGGCTGGGATAGCTGGGCTGACATTTGCAGTCGCGCTATCCCAGCAATTCCCCAAATCAAAGTCACCAAGACTGGTGATATACGAACGAGACAGCTATGAGAACCGCATCGGACGAGAGGGGTATTCGCTCTCGCTGAGGACGGACAACGATCCCGGTGGAATTCAAGTCCTGGGCTTCTTGGGCTTGTATCATCGCGCCAGGAGTGTGAGCGTCAATCCCGAAGACGGCGCAGACGTTCGAGGCGGCTTCAATATCTGGGATTCGGGGTTTCGTCCCTTGCTGCGCATGGCAATCAGGCAGACCGAGCGAGGGCCAACAGATCTCACGGGAATGAGAATTCGTCGAAATGCCCTGCAAAAAGTCCTGGCTGACGCTGCGGTCGAGCATGGCGCCACAGTCCATTGGGGCACGGCCGTTACTGGTGCAGAGGCGACAGGTAACGGCAGAATGCTGGTCTCGCTGAGCGACGGCTCGACGGATGTCTGCGACGTCTTGATTGCCGCCGATGGGGCGCGGAGTAGATTGAGATTACTGCTGCGGCCGAGCGATGGTCTCGACTATACCGGCTTCTATACCTGGGGCGGGACGGCCATATATCCCAACCGAGACGCGATCCCGAAGCCCGTAGATCGAGATTGGGGCGTGGTATTGGGCGGGAGCGGAGTTGGCCTCTTCGTCTCTCCTGTCGATGACAAGTCTGTCCTCTGGGGGATGAGTCGCGCGAGCCCTGAAGTGCAACCGTCACTGCGACATCCAATCCCTCAGAGAACATACGACCAGCTGATGGAAGAATCCACAAACTTGGCCGGCAATTTCGCTGCGCCACTGGTCAAAGATCTGGTCTCTGCGACTGACCCGACGACGGTGATCTTGTTCAGCTGTATGGATCGCCCTCCCTTCGCGAATCTCCCACTCAAGCACGGCCCCGTGATTTGGATTGGGGATGCCAACCATGCTGTGAGTCCCTTTGCTGGCAACGGGGCCAACATGGCTCTCATGGACGCGTGGGACCTAGCCATCTGTCTCAGGGATGCCAATTCCCTAGAGGACGCGCTTGTCCAGTACGACAAACGTGCCGTCCCTCGAGCCCAGAAGGTCGTGAATATGTCTCGATGGAGTATTGACCTGGCACATGCCACGGGGATAAGATTGTTCATGTACAAACTCTTCATTGGCGTCATTGGATTCTTCAACAGGAGATTTCCATTGTAATTCATAAAAGTCATGACATGCCAAACCAGTCAGAAAATGGGGAACAACTCTCCACTTAAAGTATGGAATGTGTCATGAGTTATCGAGGTATCCATACTCCACCATGTCCAATCAGTCTATCCTTGAGAGCGGCCCCTTCGGTTCGGACCCCCAATCGATGAACAGGCACCCGATCGATATGCTTCTGCGTGGTCTGCCTCAGATCGACGTAGCGTTCTGTAATGGTTCGACTTGACTGTGACGATTTCGCGCGCTCCAAAGTGGCAGTGGCCGCCCACGATGGTCGCGACAGACTTGCCGTCGTCACCGCAACGTCCTTGTAGAGATCGAACATCTGAGCTTCAACATCCGGTTCCTGGCCCGGCTGGAGCTGTTCCATTGTCCGCAGATATCCCATAATGATGACGGAGAGCTTGGCATCGAAGAATTGTACCGATTTGAAGTCATGGACCAGGTAAACGCGGACGGTGTTCTTCTGGACGACGGTTCTCCTTCCGTCCATATCTGGCGAAATGAATATGACGGCCTGATGCCATTCGTTCGAGATTGTCGTTTCCGCCGCCAGTTTCGGAGGAAGACTGACGGCCGCCCAGCCAAAGAAGACTCCGCGGTGTCGCAGGAGTATATCTTCTGGGACGTCTGACAGGTTGGCGGTCGGCATATTAAACATTGTCCTGCCTTTGCCTGTGCCAGGAATCACTTTTCCATGAAATCGGATGGGGAATGGCGCTACAGGACCTGAATCAGCACCGATCATCTCAGGCCGATTTAGAGCATCGTAGGCCTCGCCTCCGGTCGCATTGAATGAGTTGTCTCGAGCGCTCTCATATTGTCCGTTCATGCTGTCAATCTGGCCCGGGACTCCGCTTTGGTTGTAGAGCCTGGTTGCGGCTTCTTGGGCAGCAAAGCTCGGCTTGTAGACCGCGGTCACCTGGTTTGTGACTGTGGTCTTCGCTGTGGTCACAATTGGTGCGGCGTAGGCCTTGGCGGCAGTTTTACCCATCACCGACGCGATCTTGATCCCCGCCTCTAGAGGCATTGTTGTCAGCGACGAGCCTCGAAGCGTGCTCGAGTCCGTGGATGATGATGCAAGCCGAAATACTGGGCTTCCGCAGAGCACTTTCTTCCCGAGATTGGTGCAGAGAACTACTCTGAGATAGCCATCGTCGGCGTCGGTCGGAATGCGGAGGACATCTGTCTCTCGCACGCGGTGATTTCGAACGTCTTTGGAGGGCTTCTTCAAAAACTTCTTGATGTCTCTCTGCCATGCTCGCTCGTCGTTAGGTTCAACCTGGTCTGCAGTGGCCTTGACGGTCGGAGTGACATCAATCCAACTGCTCCGGGAACCTAGTAGTCCCCCGATCTTCATGCCAGTGTTGCCAGAAAACCCTCGTCGTTGCAACCACAAGGTGCGGTCCGCAGGCAGCTCTTGGTCGGAGAATATGGTGATGGCCAAGCTTGTTGTGGGACCATTGTAATAGACGAGGCCGTGCGAGTGTCGGAGAATGGAATAGTGTTTGGTCGATTCATACGGATGGGCGATCAATCCGCCAGCAAAGAACCGGGCTTCCTGAAATGCCGTAGCGAACTTGGACTGTGAGGGAGACGTCGCAGAGGTAGGCGACATGGGAGTCATTGGCGTCACGGGAGTCGATGGACTTGACGGCCCGCTCGGACTCAGGAACCCATATTCAGTCGACATGCTGGCCGGAGAGTGGACCAGTCCTGGAGGCGACTCAAGCGACATGGCTTGGAGGACGGCGGCCTGCTCATCGACGGCCAAGTCATCTGTGGGCGGATGGTTGACGTGGTCCTTCTGGCCTGTTCGAAGCGGCGGCCTCTCCATCCTGGAAGGCTTTCTGTGGTCCATTGATGTCGGGCTGTTGAAGAGGCGATCGACGCTCAACTCATCACGCGAGGCTGCATCTCGGTGCTGAGCATTGATGCGCTTGACAATGATTCTTCACAGCCTTGCCGGCCAGGCTGGCAGATGAGTGACCTCTGCAGGCTCACAAGGTGTTCACCATGAAGGAGATGGAAGAAAAAGAAAAGAGAGACGAGAAGAGGTTGCGTAAGATGGTAAGTAGATGCATGGCACCACGTGTTCCGGCGTGTTCCGTTGAGCCTCCGAAGTGCAAGAGCAGCAAGCAGCAGGAGCGAAGGAGCAGTAAAGCAGCCTGATAATTGCTGACTAAGGTACTCATAGTAGTTGCTGCGCCACAGCGACACACACACACACTCTCTCTCACTCTCACTCACTCTCATTGCAGCCCTGCTTGAACATGAATGAGATCCCGCAGAATCCTCGTATCATTTATCCGCTGCCACCAGGCTAAGTACCCGACCATTGACGAGAGCGGCTGAACGAAACGTGGTTCCAACCCCGAAGGTGAGCTCTCACTCCTCACAGTGCACATTCTCTCTCCCTATCTATTTACCCCACATAGTGACCCTCTCTCATGCGCCTTACTTCAGATGCATATTCGTGGCGAAACAGATCGACCATTTTCCCTTATCGCACCCACTCCCACCTCCTGACCACCGATTCCTGGGTGCTGAATGCTGACCCTGACATAAGGCGCATCTGCGGCTTGTCATGGTAACTTCCTGTTCCGGTTTACAAACCTCAACTCTATCCAAGCAGCGCGCACGAGCCCATGTTGCTGCCCCTTCATCATTGACGACGCTGTCCCTGTCCGACGCTTCTTATCAGCTGGCGATGGGTTGCAGATGCAGACGAGGCCTGACTTCCCTCGTTCTGCATGTCCATCGATGTACGCAAACCGCTGCATTAAGATAAGAGATGGCCCCGACCGAATTCATCTTGATCGAGCATCACGGCGCAAAGGAGCCTCGACGACAGCATGAGCTCCAAATTGCCTTGCTCAAGTCCCACGCCGCAAAGATTTCCCACGCCAAACGGAAAAAGAGACGCCAACAGGAAATGCTCGGGCCGTGCGACCAAGACCAAACATCACTTCGATACCGGCCGGACGAAGGATGCGAATCGGTGGCCAGACTGCCGCGTCCACGAACGCTGGTCGGCCAGAGCAAATCGGATCCATTTCATTCCGTGCCAGCAAGTGACCTTCCAGACATCATGCTCGAATGCATGGAGTACGTGTACGAAGTGCTCTGGCCGATCAACTCTCCCGGTCTGCAGGGCGCTGTGTTGAGGAGCGTGATTCAGTCATGGCGACAGGCCGCCGTGGACTCGCCCCTGGAATTCCACGCGCAGGTTTCCAACGCCGCGAGTCTCTGCTTCGCTGAAACCACGGATCCCGCGGCGATGAGGACGCTCTCGATGGTGCGCATAGTCCATCAGAGCAAAGCGATCCAACTCATCCAAGAGGCCGTCACCAATCTAGATGGGCCCCCCTCTGTCGCCCTCATCACCTGCATCTTGAACATGTTCGTGCAGGGGAATCAGATTGTCGAATCCACCACCGAACGGGACATGCGCGAGCCGCGTCTCTTCCAAGCCTTCAACATCAGAAAGTACGGCCGATTCGTCATCACCAGAGATCATTTCGAGGCCCTGATCGCGCTCGCCTTCCAAAGAGGGGGGTTAGAGGCGCTTCCTTTGGGATTGGCCAACCCACTTCAACTGTAAGTATTTCCCATCCAGGCCGGATCTACGAGGCCGAAGCGGAACAGGCATGCTGATGAGCATTAGCGCGGATCTCGCCGGTGCTACCCAAACAATCACCAACCCAGTATTCCCCTTGTTGCGGGTGTTAGTGGATCAAGCAGACTCTCACCAATACACCTTTGACGTCGAGGCCGCCGTGCTTCTCCAGCATCTGGGACGTGGATTCAATTTCCGCGGGGAACAAGATCGGATTGTCGCTCTGAAGAAGCTACTCGAGAAAGCCTGCCTACTCACGGCCGGGGCGGATCAACTCGAGCGTAATTCGCGGATCAAGTCGCGCATGCAAGAACTCGCCGTCCAGTCAATCGTCCTCCAACACGGGACGCTGTGCCTGCCATCATCATTCGGCAAGCGCGAGCACAAGCACGAGAACGAGCACGAAGATGATGAAGATGAGATAGATGACATGTACGAAATCACGCGTATCGCCGCCCTGATCTACAACGACCTCGTCTTCTTCCCCACCCCGCTGATCTGGCAGGTCAGACAGCGCCTGGCCGAGATGCTGAAGGAACGCCTGGCACGTTTCTTCTCCCTCCCTCACCACAGCGACAACCTGCACGAGTGCGCCGCCGACGATCTTGCCCTCTGGGCCCTCATCCTCGGCGGCGTCGCGGCCTCCAACACCGCGAACAGAGAGTGGTACGTCGCGCAGACGCTCTCACGCACCACGCGCCGTCACCTGTCCTGGGAGAGACTACACGCCATTCTCCGCTCGTTTCTGTACTGGGAGGCCATGCTCGACGCGCCCGTGACGGCGCTTTGGGTCGAGGCGTTCCAGTCGCATCAGATGATGAATCTCACGTGCCTGATGCCTAGGCGGGATGCAGCAGCGCGGTAGAAGAAGGGAATCGACTCGATGCGATGAGATGTTAATCCATACTAACTATACATATGACGAGGCTGCGAGGTTCCGAGACGGCACGAATGCGACCTCTCGAACTCATTACTCCACTCCACATTCCCCCGGCCCAACGCACACCCCTTGCATGACGCAATGAGCCGCTCTCATTTCCCACTTACGAGTACTGACAACGTCACACGAAATTGAATAGAGTCTCTCGAGTCTCTCGCCCTGGATGAAGTCCCCCGGGCCAGACTAAGAAAGGAATCAACGAGATTTTTTTAAGGGAACGAGATTTACTAATGAAACGAGAAAACGAAAAGGAGACTGATTTTTTTGAAATATTATCATTTGGGTTTAGTTATTACTGAGCTCCCAAGCGTACTGTATGTAGCTAATAAGCCACGAGAAGCACAAATCGTGGTTCTATCATAAGTAACCCCGTGTCGTATCCTGAGTATTATTGCTTTGCTTCACACCCAAAACCCCTTATCAAAAGAGGACTGACTGGCAGCTAACAGCGGTAAGGTAGTAAGAAGTTGGTGATACATGTGTTTTGTACAAAGTTCAGGACCCCTCCTCAAGAGAAGGGACTGGACTTTCCATGATCCTGGGATACCAAATCGGGAGGTCAAGAGGATTCTCTCTTTCCTGATATTGGTGCTCATTTGAGTTTCGTGATAATGAATTTGGATCCCTCGTCACAATAGCCTAGTACCTGGTCGCGGGCACGTCGTGGCCGTAACCTGGCTGGCCGTACTTGGGCTCCGAAGCGAGAGGAGCAGGGCCTCCGTGCATGGTCGATCCCGTCATGTGAGTCTCATGGCTGGGTCGGTAGCCTGCAGTCGTAGGGACGGTGCCAGTGGCCATCTCAGCATCGCGAGTCGATTGAGGAGTTCGGGCACTGCGCTTCCAGAATGGGCGACGACGGCCGGAGCCCTCGGTGTAGTTGTTCTTGGGGCTGGGGCCGAATGCCTTCTCCTTCTGGACACGGCGAGCCAACAGCAGCTGAAGGACCGCGGTGAGGAGGAAGAGGAAGATGGCCAAGATGGACACGGCGAAGCAGGCGGTGTTCAGGCTGCAGACGTAGCCCCAGTCACCAGCGCCAGGGGCCTCTTGGTCGGACAGACCGACGCCGAGGGGAGTTCTGACGAAGCCGGTGCATGAGTTGGCTCCGTGGCGGGTGTAGTATGCGATGGCGGCGAAGCAACCAACGAAGCAGATGTCGAGGAACATGGCGATGAAGGCTAGGACCTTGACGCCGCCGAGGCAGAGGGTGAAGATGACGCCGAAGATGGTGTAGAGACAGGCGGCACCGGACATTCCTTCAACCGCCTTTTCCCATGTCGGAATGGTCATGTCATGTCGGGACAGCACCGCGAGGAAGTAGCTGTAGATGCCCAAGATGATGGCGGCGCAGCAGAATTCGAGGACGCGCAGGCCAGTCTGGCCGAAGCGCAGGATAGCACCGCCGAGGGCCATGGTGTTGCGAGGATGGGAGGTGTGGTTTGGTGGGAGAACAGGTTGGACTTTCAATGGAGAGATTCAAGTGTTGAGGAGCATACAGACAAGGCAAGGGCGTCGACGCGCCTTTGTAGTTTTGCAGGGTTGGAATCCTGTAGCCTGTTGATGGTCTGTGATGAAAATCGATGAACTCAGTGAAGCAAATATCAAGGCGGGTGACGTAGTGGCGCCAATGGTGCTTGCATTTTGCAGGGGTAAGAGGCTGGTGCACGCGTTGATTGGATGCACGGGCCAGCTGCGCCACAGCTATGACGGTCTGCCTCGTCTCCATTGGGTCGATCTTCGCGACTTCATCGATCGCGCCACAGCAGAGGCGCGTGCCGGCAATCCATGTACGTACAGTCCTTACGTCGTTACATCATTTGCTGAACCAACTTTTGGCGGGCCAGGGTGAAAGACTGTTTGGCAGGTTACATGCAGTTTTACACATTTCCCAGCTGAGTGGACCGAGAATTTCACCGGGATGACGATCGACCTTGCAGCTGGACCCCAAAGTGACTTTGTGGCTTTTCGGGTTTGGTAAACTGGTTTAGTCATTATTGGCAAGTCTATGTTCTTTCAGACTTCGACCTGCAAAGTCCATCTGCACATATGTCCACCGAAGAGAAACTCAGAGAACTATCCCCCGATGCTGTCTGTCGTAGACCGAACGAAATGTGGATCCGGAGAAACGGAACGAGACATACTGAGCCCATCTCCTCCTAGGTCGTTCACTCATTACCACTGAGCGATGAGACCAGCCGCGACTGCGCCAATGGCCAACGACCCAACCTTGACCTCACCAGTCCTCATAGCCACATTGCTGGTGGAGGTCGACTGGCTGCCGCCGCTGCCACCGCCGCCGCCGCTGGCAGTGGTGGTGGTAGGTGGAGTGCCATCCTGGTCCGTTCCGCTGGTGTTGTTTCCTGGCAAGTTGCTCTGGTCGTTGGCCAAGATGTTCAACTCAAGCCCGACGATCTCACGGCCATTGGAGTTGTAGATGGTTTGGTCTGGTCGAGTCTTGGTGACAGTCTCTGTGCCAGTGGCAAAGGTTCCCGAGACACCATTCTCGATCAAGGCGTCAACACCGTCAGGGCGGGCAGGAATCGCGAAGCTCATGGTGAAGTTGGTCCCGGCAAGGAGGTCGATAGTACACTCCGGAGCAACAAGCGACGTCGCCGTGTCGTTTGTTCTCTCGAGGACCTCGATATCCAAAGTGTCGTATTGCTGCTGGAGGTTCTCAAAGTCGACAAGAAGCGAGACAGTCCCGTTGTCGTTCAACTCGACCAGGCCGTAGTTGTTGGGCTCTTCGGTGAACTCGTAGATGAGACCGCCGGAGAAGACGGTGGTCATTCTCGCAGAGTACAAGGCGGGAACCTCGGTGAAGGTGCGAGGAGTGACCGCATTGCAGCCGTACTCGGACATGAAGATGGGGACCGTGGTGTTGCTGAAGTCCGAGACCAGCACATCATACCCGGCCGACTCGAAAGTGGCATCACCGCACCAGGAATACGAGTTCAGACCAAAGAAGTCAATCTTGGAGTTGGTGTCGTTGTCGAGCCCGCAGGACATGTAGTTGAAGGTGCCCATCAACAGCGGTCGCACATCGGCAGCAGAGTATCCCACGCCAATGGGTCGGGGTGAGTGCTTCGCGACGTAGTCCTTGATGTCACGGGTGACGGCGCGAATGTAGGCCGGGGCCTCGGGAGCCGAGTCCTCGTTGATGATCTCATTGCCGCTGAAGAAGCCCAAGGTGTTGTTGAAATGCATGAAGCTTTCCACGACTTGGAAGACGCGCTCCAAGTAAGCCTCGCTGTAGGATTCCCACGGCGCAACACGGTTGAGAGACTGGTTCGGCAGAGGGCTGTTAACGTCAAGAACCAGGTAGATACCAGCGGCGTTGAAGATTGAGGCACATTCGGTGTGGTCCAAGTCAGGATCCAAGTTGTAGATTCGAACGGTGTTGACACCCAGTCGCTGCATAAGGGTAGCATCTCGAAGGCAGACGTCGGGGTCGCTCAACGGGTCGCGGCCGGAGCCGGGGTCAAAGCCAGCGGCACCACCTGGTTGATAACTGAGACGCAGACTGTCAGCGTTGTACTTTTCTCCAAACGGAATCGCCAACTCTTACGCAACACCAATCATCTGGAACCGGGTGCTATCGACGCTGTTGACGAAGTCGGCGCCCTGGACGACAAGCGGGGTGACCGCGGAGGCGTAAGAAGCGAAGAGGGCGACCAGGGCCACGAGGGTGGATTTGATCTGTGCAACTGGTCAGTGAGGAACTACCCAACCGCGAGAACCAACTTACCGGTGCCATTTTGAGCGAATATGGAAGCAAATGAAGTTCCTAGAAGTGGCAGAATGGAAGAAGATAAAATAATATTCAACGGGGAAAGCGAGAGGATGTCTGGGAAAGCCCGGCGAACGAAGGACGCGGCTATCAGATGCAAGGAAGGCGAGGCAAGTAATAAAGTCGACGCAGGCGCGAAGGTTGATGGCAGAAGCAGAAGCAGAAGCTCGAACGAGAGATGTCAGCGCATTTTCAACAACATTGGCGGAGGCGACGGAAATCTGCAGGTTGGCTCTATCAATGTTTTGCGCCCACTGGCACCCACCTCCGCCATCCCATCCGGAGCTCCATGCGGCTCTTGGACGGTTCAGGCATGGATTGAAGATTTGATGGGCAATTCGGGTGGAACAAGGATTCACGATACGCGCACCACAGTATCGCGGCGTGCCAATCAGCCTTGTCTCTTTCTAGTGGCGGGCTGGAAAAGCCATGGCGAAGGTCTTGAATTGGGCGTGGACTCCCAAGCGTGGCTGTGTGAGCGGGACACCTGCGACAATTCCAAGACGTCGTGAGCGGGCGCCGAGCAAAGTTCCAAGAGCCTCAAGATGAGGGCGACACGCAAGAGGCCCGGATTTGTCGTCTTGTGCTGCTCTGGGCAGGGGGCGTTGGGGAGTCTTTGCACACCGTCGACGCGTGTAGCCGTGATTTTGAGCCGAACATGAGATTGATGTGTTTGTCCGAGCGTGAAACCTTTTGAACCGTGCTTTTGCTTTTTCGCCTTTTTCGCCCGCCACGGCACCTCATTCCACATGGCAGGTCTGCCGAGGGACAGCCTGCGCATTGTACGAGTACGACTACGTATTCTCTAAGGACAACACTCCATCACTCCTGTCAAGACTCAAGACCTCGCATCTCCCCTTCACCCTGTTGATCATGCCCCCCTCCCGCAGGGCTGATCCCCCTATGCCAGGGGCTCCGAGGAGCATTGTCTTCTTTCACCCCGATCTTGGAATAGGTGGGGCCGAGCGGCTGATTGTCGATGCTGCCGTCGGCTTGCAGGAACAGGGGAACAAAGTGACCATCTTCACTTCACATTGTGACCCCAAACACTGTTTCGAAGAGGCCCGCGACGGTCAGTCCTGTCTTCCATACTCTGCCTCTCCTGATGGCTAAGACGTTGACAGATTTGTGAGTACAGGCACACTGGACGTCAGAGTCCGTGGACACACCCTTTTCCCTCCCACCCTGTTGAACCGCTTCCACATTCTCCTCGCCATCCTCCGCCAGATCCATCTTGTCCTGTCCATCGCCGTCTGGAGCACGGAGCTCGACGAGCTGAAACCAGATGCCTTTGTTGTCGACCAGCTGTCTGCCTGCGTCCCATTACTGAGATGGCTGTATCCTGGGCGGCAGCGTACCCTCTTCTACTGTCACTTTCCTGACCAACTACTCGCGGATCGTCGAGCTCCTGGATTGCTGGGGCTAGTGAAGAACATCTACAGGTTGCCTTTCGACTGGTTCGAAGGATGGAGCATGGGTGGAAGCGACCGAATCGTGGTCAACTCATCCTTCACCAAATCAGTGGCCTCGGGCGTATGGCCTTCCCTGGCTGAATCATTAGGCGTCATTTACCCCTGCGTCAATGTCGAGGAGACAGGTACACAAGAAGAGTCGGACGAGAAGCCTCTATGGGACGGCCAATTCAAGATCCTCCTGAGCATCAATCGGTTCGAGCGGAAAAAAGACATTGGACTGGCGATCCGCGCATATCATGACTTGTCTGCCGCTGCTCGATATGGCACGCGTTTGATCATCGCAGGAGGCTATGATCAGCGGGTTGGTGAAAATGTCCAGTATCACCAGGAATTGGTAGATCTAGCCGAAGGGCTGGGTCTGACCACTGCGACCGCCAAAACAGTCCCAACAGCATTAGCTGTTCCTGCTAACATTCAGGTATTGTTCCTGTTGTCTGTACCCGGGCCTTTCAAGACCACACTATTGAAGAACGCCCGGTTGCTGCTTTACACTCCGACGAACGAGCACTTTGGCATTGTGCCAGTGGAGGCAATGCAATATGGACTTCCAGTTCTGGCTTCCAATACCGGTGGGCCCCTAGAAACCATTGTGGAAGGCGAAACAGGCTGGTTGCGTGATGTGTCCAAGGTGGACGAATGGGCCGAGGTGATGAACAAGGTCTTGCGTGAAATGGATCCCACCGAATTGGAGAAGATGGCGCAGAAGGGCAAAGATCGAGTTCGGAAACACTTCACCCGGACAACGATGGCAAAGAAGTTCAATGACGAAACGAGCATGATGATGAGCAGCAAGCGAAGCGTCTTTTTGGAGAGAAAGGATATATTCATGGCTGTCTGGGTGGCCGGGATTTTCGCGGCCGCATTATTTGCAACCATCATCAACGCCAAATATGGTCGTGGGGATGCGAGGGCGAGTGAGTTTGCTCGGGCCAAAAGAATGAACCCAGACTCGGACCAGGAGTTGAAGTTCTTTTCGAATATAGACAGACAATGACAATAGATTTGGCCACTTGATCATTGAGAGAACCACTTTACGCGTCTTTGGTTGGACGCGACACTCGCAGCCTTGGCTCCTGCCAAGCTTGTTTAGACTTTCCCGATTCGGTGATCTCATCATCAACAACTTTCGACCTTCGACACTTCGACTTTCTATCTCACTCAAGGGTCGGGGGACGTACTTCGCTGCGCCCTTCGCCAGATGTCAAACAACACTTTGGATTCCAAAAATGGTCGACGTGATCGAACTGTCCTCGAGCTCACCGCCTCCATCACCTCCTAACCAGAGCCGAGCAGCATTGAAGACACTCCCTCATGCAAACCTGCCGCGGACCTTTGATCTTGATTTCGATGACTTTGATGAGACGGGCTCAATTGATTTCGAAATAGATCGACCCTCCAAAAGACAATGCCGAAGCCCGAGCCCCATTTCGACCACCCTGCGCAAACGAACAGAGATAGCCTTTGAAATCTCTTCCGACCATGAAGCCTCATATGAAGTCCACGTAAATGTCGCCAGTACTTCTTTCTCAGCTGAGCAGAGAACAACCTTCACCACATATGACGAGATCACATTCTCTTCCTCAGCTCCCGAGCCCCGCAACGTATTGGACGACTTGCAGGATGACAACGTCAATGATGTCCCATTGAGTCTATCACAACCGATGCCACGGGATTTGCTAGAGGTGGAATATGATCCTAGGACAGCCAGCTTACTGGCCGCGCTCACGCAAGACTCGTCGAAGGAGGCGAATCCCAAGCGACGACCTCCCAAGCCAAAGGCCTCACAATTCGGAGCAAAAGCGAAACCCGAATCCAGACAAGTTGATGACATCCAATTCTCCTCGAGTCCTATACGAGTCCGACCGACAAAGTCTTCCAAGCTATCCGAGGCTGAAAAGGCCACCAGAGCCGCCGGCAGGGCAGCTGCAAAAGCAGGGCGAGATGCTGAGAAAGAGGCGGACAAGGATAGAAAACGTCAGGAGAGGGAGCTGAAGGCCCAAGAAAAGCAGAAAGCTGCCGATCTCGCCGAAGTCAACAAGTCACGGATCAACAAGAAAGATTCATCGAGTGAAATGATTTTGGATTTGTCGAGTATCCTCAAAGGCACCAGCGTCGGAAATCAGGTGGAAGAATATATGAAGAACGTGGAAGTTGAGGTAAACTACGTGGATGAAGAGATCAACATGACCGAGAGTTCCGCGGAGAACGATCACTACGGAAGTTGTTTGACATGGCGTCGGAAAGTGAAATGCAAATACAATGATGAAGATGATCAATGGGAGCCAACGTCGAGGAGTCGGATTCAGAAAGAGAGCCATGTTCTGGTATATCTGCCTGCGGTTGAGTTCGCCGCCCTGATTGCCGTCTCGAGGTCTGGATCGGCTTCGACTGCGGCTATCACAGACATCGAGATGAAGGCCAACCTGGATGCTCACGTGGCGGCGATCCGGCGACGGTTTTCCGGCTGCACTCCAGTCTATCTCATCGAGGGTCTCAGCAGCTGGCTCAAAAAGAACGTCAATGCAAAGAATCGAGCATACACGGCTGCCGTACGGGCACAGTTATCGACAACAGAAGCCGGCGTTGAATCCAGTGGATCTCAAGCAAAGTCTAGAAAGCGCAAGAAGCCGGCTGCTGAGTCTCTAGATCTCTCTTTCATTACCTCGGACATTATCGACGACCTTCTTCTGCACCTTCAGATTGCGCACCAACCGATCCTGATCCACCACACCACAACCCCTAGCGCCAGCGCCTCGCAGATATCCGCGCTGACCCAACATCTTTCTACTCGTCCGTACCGGCGGGCAAATATGGACTACAACCTTAAGTCGGCCTCGTTCTGCATGGACAGCGGTCAAGTACGCACAGGGGATGACGCGCGAGACACGTTTGTCAAGATGCTCCAGGAAGTTCAGCGGGTGACTCCGAGTATGGCATACGGAATCGTCGAAGAGTGCAAGACGGTTCGGAAGTTGGTCAATGGATTCGAGCGACATGGAAACTTGATGTTGGAGGATGTCCGCAAGGCTGTCAACAAGGACGGCGACTGGAGTGACCGGAGGCTTGGACCTATGGTCAGTAAACGGCTGTACAAGGTGTTCATGGGCAGAGATCCTACTGCGACTGATGGCATGTCGTGATCTGTTCCGGCCATATTGATTATGGTCAGGTTCCCCGCATTGAATATCTGGTGGCATTGGGCTAGGAATTTCAATAACTCGTCATCGAAAGCGTCGTCGGCGGAAGAACATATCAAAAGAAGATGAGCATGCCTTATTTTCTGATATCAGAACCATAATTGTATGAACATGATCCGCCTCCTTTGCAATGAGGATACACGGCGTGTGCTGAGCTCCTGGCTCCTGACATAAGCCGCTGCTTTCACTTCCCATCATGGCGACCAATCAACATGCGCAATCCCGACGAGGCCGCGCAGGATCAGGGGCTCTTGGCACTGACCGCAGCGTCCATAGAGTCGAGACAAGATCCGATGTTGAGGGCCTGTTCAGCTGCAGCCGCAGATCTCGCGAGGCAGCAGGCTTCATCAAGATCTTCATCGTCCGGTTGACCAGTGTAGCAACCTCTGCCAGTTCTTGCGGTCGTGGTCACTGGAGCAGGCAGCCAAAAAGAAAAGAGAAACAGTGTCCGATAGTAAGACAACAGTATTGGAGGAGACTTTGTCTGGGAACTCAATATCTGGCGTTGCAGCCGCCACGCCACGCCACGCCCATCTGAACGAAACACCAGATGTGTCAAATCTACAGTAGACACTATCGGCAAGATGCTCCGGTGGTTTCTTTGTCTGGAACTTGCAATTGACGTGGTATGTATGAGACACAGTCCCGACGACCTAGGTAGGCTTTATTTGATTTCCTTACCGCCACCACCGAACACCTTCATCGCCATCCTCTTCACACGCTTCTTCTTACTCGCGATCAACGCTTCATCGCCGGAGCTCTTCTCGATAACCTTGACATTCTCTTCTCGGGATTGTCCGGAACTCGATTTCTCCTCAGCTTTGAGGTCTGCCTCAGAGGGTGTAATCGCCATCCAATTGGGAGCTATTGCCCGACTGGTCTTTGTGGTGCTGAACTCTTCGTCGAGGTCGTCTCGCTCCAATCACGACCTTCAAGTTGGTACAGATCGCCACGGGCAATCAAGACATCACCCGCGGAATTCCCAATGTGGATGAGAGGTGCAAACTGACTTGGCTCCCCCATAGGCCCTGCAGATGGATTTGTGCGGGTTGTCGCTGGCATGGTGGATGCAGGCTCACTGGCTTCACCGCTCGCAGCTCGCGAACATGAGCGGCTAGAATGTGAATCAACTCCCTTTTTTGATTGTACATTGCAAGGAGCTTATCATATTGCTCGATGGTTGGAGGTTGGTACGTGCTGGACGAAGACATGTTTTAAAAATTAGCCAGAGGACTGACTGCAACTTGCCAACGGGCTCGCAGAAACACCACGCTCCTAAGAGCTTGGTGTCCCTGAGAACCCAAAAGGCTAAAGGGAGACTCGCCCGCTGCCAGCGGCAAGCAGGCAAGCGGGCGAGGGAGGGGACGGAGGGAGGCCTGTGGAAACATATTTGTCAGTCGAAGAGCTTCGCCTGATGGCGACTCTGTGTATGAGAAGAGCAGATTGACTCACGCTTCCAGGTAGGCTTGCTGTTGAAGCCGGGCGTTCAGGAAGAACCTGCGCAATTAACATCTTGTTCGCGACTTTAAGAGATTGAAAGGTTGAGTGAGTCTCGAGGGAAATACTCAAAGGCGCGACGAAAGACATGTCTTGGCGAGTCACGGCGGCGACAATAGTACTACGACGACTAATAGTATGGGACGCGCACTAAAGCTCTCGTACGGCTGGCTGGTTAGCTAGCTGCAGAGGGTCTGGTCAGGGGGGATTCGGCCTCTGAGCTTGTGTGGGCGTCCGACGTGCTAGGATTTAGACACAAAAATCCCGCAGATAAACGTAAACCTTCGCTTCAGAGGCATGATAAGAGTACCGATAGATTCCTTGTAGCTTTTTTGACCATGACTGCTGACGACACTCGGAAATCCAGTAATTCTCCTCAGTCTTGTCCGCGTCTGATCTTCCCCCCGGCAAGACTTTGATAACCTCTTCGGCTATCAGGATGAGGCAAACCCGACTTCTCCTCTGGCATTCGCTGCACGCACGGCTCTTGTCGTTGTCGACGAAGGTTGTGCCTTTCCTCGAGAACACCTGATGCAGACACACCCCATCTTTTGGTCTGCATGGCAGCTGCTTTGAATTCAGCTGATCAGAATGAACTTTGTACCTCAACATAAATGCGAATCTTCCCTTTATCAGCACCTGAACTTGCTCAAATATCCCGGCTGGTAGTCCATTTGAAATATCTCCCCGAATGTCATCATAAGTAAGAAGCGTCTCATATTGATCTCCGTCACCAGGCAATCCAGATGATAGGCGACTTTTTCTCGCCTTGAAGCCCGTATTGTTCGAAAAAGGACTTTCTGATGGGAGCCCATTGAGAGGGGAGACCCTAGTCCCCGGATGGGGCGAGTAATTGTTGATCGATAGAACAAGGAATTGCCGAGTAGTCTGCCGCTGCCTGGCGGGTAGTACATGGTCATTCGGGCGTGCCGGCATTCTCGGATGGCTTCCTGGTATCGACGGATGAGATTGAGCTGTCTCTGTGGTCTGCGGGGCTGGTGATTGCGTGCCTTGCCCCAAGGGCCTTAGTTGAGAGTCGTCCAAACTCTGAGCTGTCATGTTGGAATGATCGGGCCAGAGTTGTTCATTCTGATAAAAATCTATATCTTCACCCTGGAATCTCGGAGTGATCCTGTTAGTATGACAGGGAGCCGGAACTGGTGCGATTCGTCTGTCTGAGTCGAAATTGCCGAGCTCTATGGACATCTGTCGGCGCAGCCTCTTTTGGTTGCGTGGAATCAGCTCATCGTCGCTTTCTTCCACCCTCGCAGCTGGAGTAATGAGATCTCCCCTGACATGGTGTGCCGGGGAGCCGGGACTCGCATCGTTCAATGAACATAGATCAGCCGTCGGGTCTGTTGTGCCGTCGGTAAAACGGCGTTTTAATGAAACCCTTTCTTCACTTAGTGACGACAGTTGAGTCTTCAATCGATGAACTTCCGCCGAGAGCGCAGCATTCGCAGTCACCAGCTTGTTCTTGTCCTTTACCTCGCTCTTGAGTGCTGCGTTCTCTGTGACGACGTTGGTATAAAGTTTCTCCATTGCGCGAATGGCGTCGGCATGTTCCTTGGCCCCCACGGCTGTGTTTCGCATCAGCCCTTGATCCGGGTCAAGTTGTGCCTCATCAATGCTCACTCGCAATTGATGGTTCTCATCTCGGAGTTCATCAATCCTCTTGTTCCAGCCTTCTGTAAGCGATGTGCTGCGATCAAGTTCAATCTCCAGTTCTTTGCATCTGTCATTCAAGGTAGCATGACTGCCTTCAAGTTCGAACTTTGCATCCTGCAAAGACTTCACACGATCCCTCAACCCAACAAACCTGTTTCGGATGAGTTGTTCAAGGGCCGGGAGGTTCGTGTAGTCTCGCACAGTTTGTGGAGCCGGGGCGTCTTCAATGTGCTCAATGGCGCGTCGGAGGGAACCTTCAAACATGTTGAGACGATGGTAGGCCTCCTGGACAGCCATATCAAGAGAGTTGACCTGCTCTTCCCTTTTATCCAACTCCAATCCCTGCTGTGATAGGACCTTTCGGCTTTGGTCACTAGTTCTGGACACGGTTTCGATCTCGGCCAGTGCCTCCAGATGTGAAGTGTTTTGAAATACCGATAAATCGGCCTCAGCAAGCCAGCAGAGAAGGACTAAGGCCGGAAATCCAGCCAAAGACCTTCCAAGCGAGCAGCAAAGAGAAAGGAAGAGAAGAGAAGAGAAGGCACGCAGTCGTTGCGCGCGACACGGTCGTCAAAATCGAAGAGGTGAGAGGTGAAATCGGGGTAGATCAAGAGAAGAGGGAAGAAAGAAAAGACAAAAGAATTGGTCGAGGACGCTTTGCAGGCTGCGCAAACAAGGCAAACGAGGAAGGTGCTGTCTTATTATCCACCACGCGGCACTCACCACCAAGTACTCTCAACTCTGTGACCTCAGGCTCGAATACATTTGGTTCCGAAAAATCCTCAGACGTATCTGCTGCCTTCCTCTACGGTTCCATCCAATCGGTCACCTTCAAGACCACTCGACCCGCAGTATCGCCAGCCTCCAACAATGCCATATACTTGTCAACCTCCGCCAGCGTGCCCTTGGTCAGACGCGGCTGTTGAAGTCGATGGTCAGTCTCGATTCGGAGCATCTGGGTTTCGTTCTTCACTTACACGAACCAGTCCCCTAGCCGTGAAGTCGAGCGCTTCCTCGACGTCCTTCAGAGTTCCAGTCACACTGCCGACAATGTTCAAGCGGTTCATGACCATGGTCACAGGCGGTGCACCAGCGATCACGCCGGACTCATGAGGAAGACCAACGACCACCATTGTTCCACCTGGTCGGAGAAGAGACGGTGCAGACGCATAGGCTTCTCTTGTGGAAGCAGTGACCACCACGCCATGAGCACCATACTTGGTGATACGCTTGACCTCAGCAGCCAGATCCTCGACCACTTGAAAATCGATGTACTCCTCCGCCCCGATCTCTCGGCATAGTTTGCCCTTTTCCTCACCGTGGTCGATTGCAATGACACGCATGCCCTGGATATGGTCAGATATGAAAAAAGGAAAGCTTGTGACCTACCATGGCCTTGCAATACTGGACAGCAAAATGCCCAAGACCACCTCCGGCCCCTGGCAACGCAATCCATTGACCTGGCCGAACGCCGCTTCGTTTGCATCCCGTGTAAGCTGTCACGCCTCCACACATGATGGGGCCGGCTTCTTCATCTTTCACGCCATCGGGAAGCTTGGTGGTATACCTCCCATCGGCGACGGCATACTGCTGGAATGTACCGGAAACCATCACTGCCGAAGTCTTCTGGTTCGGACAGTGCAACTCGTCGGTACCGTTGGTGCAGAATTCACAATGACCGCAGGTGCTCCAGACCCATTTGATACCTGCTCGATCACCAACTTTCCATTTATCGTTCATGTTGTCACCCACCGCGACCACGACACCGGCGCCCTCGTGCCCCGCGATTCCTTTGGCTTCTGGCTGCATTTTGACCCCTGAGGAGGCCCAGCCATCATGTATCAAGGCATCATCCGAGCCGCAAAGGCCAGTCCTGTCCTAGACGTTAAGGGATGGGAGAAATGTGGGATCAATGAATCACACCAATGGATCTTGACTAGAATCTCAGACGGCCCAGGGAGAACGACCTCCAATTTCTTGAGCGGCGCTCTGGCATCGTCACCCTCCCCAACGCGAACAGCCGCATAGTGGTACTTTGGAATATCGACGGGTGCCATTGAATGTTTTGCAACGAATAAGTTGTGGAAGATTCAACTTCGAGCACGTTGAGCTTCCCCATCATTTCTGTTCCTCAACCCGCGATTTTATACTTCTCATTTTAAAACCTTCAGCGCGGCCGATATCCAAGGAATTTCGAAGAGTTGCCATTACACGTGGTGCCACTACACGAGGTGCCTTCTTCATGCCATCGCTCCAGCGTGAAGCCAAGGAAGCCACCGAGGATCATATCCTGTTTGCAATATCGTTCGACCTATCACGACTTTCAGAAGCCTTCTGCATTGGGATAGCTGTGTGAGCCACAAAGTCGGCTGTGGTCGCCGAGGTCCAGGGAAATGCTGACTGAGACCTGCGGCAGGCTGCCAGCGCTAGACAGACCGTCGCTCAAGCGAGAGCAAAACGACAAAGAACTGGCCAGTAACACCACTTCCAAAGTGAGTTTAGCCAACGGCACTCTTGAAAGCCGTTGTATAGGGCGAAGAGTATGAACCTCGTGTGAGCCACTTTCGTCATGGCTGAACTCGCAAATTCAGAACCATGTTTCTATGATTGTCAGCACCACAGCTGTTCTTGCATTAATTCTTGCTCAACGACAAAATCAATAGCATACGGACATGCCTGAAGGATCAGTAGACACACCCCTGCCATTCATGTACAGGGCTGCTACTAATGGAGAATACTCAAGACCGAACTCGTCGTCAAAGAGATCGGATTTTATTCATACACCAGGATCCCGATCAACCTACAAGCACAAGGACGATTGTCAGCCATGCCCGTCGATGGCAGATTGATCAAAGACGGCAAGGTTTGCAAGCTTCGGCCTCGCAGGCAGCTGGTTACGCCAGGAGTTTGGTCGGATGGCGTTCGCGTGATGATTCAAATGCCGCGACACACGGAGAAGGCACTGGCATTCCTTTGCAAGGCAATATTGACGAAGATCCTGCCAGTGATGTGCCCCTGACGATGTTGCAACTAGCAGGAGGACTGCGTGTGGACCCATTCAATGCACTTCCGACTGAACAAAACAGGGATCTCATGTTTACAACGGACTACTGTACGTCGATCAACATGTTTCTACCTGCATTTACTCTGACACCCTTGAGCAGTCATCCACGTGTGGGTGTACTTGAAGGCCACACAACTCGACACTTTCCTGGGGTTCAATACTTACCTGACGCTCTGTTGGCCAATCGCACTTCAAGACGATATGCTCTTCCATGCCACGTTGGCCAACAGTAGGTCGGCATGGTGTCTCTCGCAACGAATTCAGCCAGCAGACGATCAATTCGTTCTACATCACCGAGGAGCGGCAATATCGAGACTGCGCCAGAGGCTCTCAGAGGAATCACAAGCAGCCAGCGAAAGTGTTCTTTTTACCATGGATTACATGATTAACGTCTCATACATGACGCACGACCATTCGGCCTTTGATGTCCATCTTACGGCATTCAAACATCTTGCAGACGGCTACACCACCTTGAGATCCAACGACGTCACAGCGGATGTTGTGTCCCACAGACTGAAGAGCTGGGAGGCTCTCGGCGCATACAGAAAGGGGGTCGATCCGCTACGCCAGAACTTACAACCTGTCTCCCACGGCCGGAATTCCCTACAGCCCACATACATTTACGATTCTCTGTCGTGGCATCAAACAGGAATCCTGGGCACGGCGTCTCCCGGTTTCGTTGAACTAGTTCACTCTGGGTTGATATGCGTGGAACTAGCAGAAGCCTCAGTCCGACTAGGTCAGCTCCTGGTCGCCCCTTCTCACAGCAGAGCCACTGCGCAAACCACACAGCTGCTGAAGCAAATCCTGCTATGGGAGCGCTTGACAAACTTCGAATCACGCATTGGATACGCTCTCCTGGCGCTGTGCTTTTACCTTGATCACGTTATTGATCCAGATTCACAGTCCACAACTGCGCAGACAGGTTTGTCGCTACTTGGAGAGCAAATATTACCCGAACAAGCCAACGAACGAGACATGGTTGATCTCGACACGATTGCCAAAGCATACCTCAACAAACAAGTCGAGCCACAGCCGCCTTCTGAACTCATCCGCCGAAGCATCACCTGGTGTTCCCTAGTCGTGGGTAGTGTCGCCCTGCACTTCGACCATAATGCACAGGTTGAATTGCCTGATGGATTTTTGCGCCAGCGACTGAGGGCCAAAGGACACATCATCATCCTTGCCGCAGCACCACACCTGATCCACGAAGAGGACGCCACGTGGAGCGCCCTGGATGTCGAAGCTCTGGTGGAGCAGTTCCTGGGCACTGTCGAGTTCGCGGATCTATGGCGACGGTCCTGGGAAGCTACGGTGAGGAGGCAGAGGGAGTGGCGAGAGAGAGGCTGGCTGGATGTTGGGGCGCCAATGAACGAGGCTCAAGGCGGCGAAGAAGCAGGACAGTCTTTCGATGTCGAATACATGGTCTTGAGAGAAGAGAGGGACAGTCTGCCGCAGATTTAGAATGCTGTCACGGGGCTTTCCTCGTAATGCTGGCTTTGAGAGTAGTAACCTCCGAGTCTGCAAGTGTGAAATCCCCTAATGAAAACTGATCCTAGTAACAATCCAACGAGATCTTAATCCTGTGCTCTCCAAAAGGGTCAACCGCCGCCTCATTCTGCACCACGTCTTCCATGCAGGATGTTTCAAATGTCAATAGGCACCCAGCACAAGCTCCACCACCGCTCATACCGGCGCCGGGCCCGACAACGACCCATTCATCGCGAGCCCCGTCATCGTCACCCCTTTAATCAAATCCGCCGCCTTCTCAGCAACAGCATAAGCAGCAGCCTGGAGATGCGCGCCCGGCACAACAGGGAAGACAGAGGTATCGACGACGCGCAGGTTCAGCGTGCCGTAGACGGTCAAGTTCGCGTCCACGACGCCGCCCAGTGACAGGGGGAGCATGGCCGCTGTGCCGGCGTAGTGGAATTCCGTCCCGATTCCTGTTTGGAGCGTCGTTGCGTCCTCTGCTGCCATGGCCGTGAGATTGGTGTTATCGTAGGTATCGTCAGTCCCCATATCCGGCTCCAACGACCTCATCGCCTCAGTGCCCAAAATCCGCCGATTAAATCCCATAGCGTGCAACATGACGGCGAAATCGAAGTCATGAGCCAGCCAGCGCGGGTCGACGGCCGGCGGGACACTGGCGTCGGTGCTCGTGATGTGCGTCGTGCCCCTGCTCAGCGGACGCATGAGGGCTAGGTCCATGCCGCCGGAGTTGTCGTTGAGGATCTCGTAGGCCGGTGTCTGTGGGGAGAGGAGGTTGGATGTTATGAGGGAGAGTTGGGTCGTGTAGCCTGCGCATAGCGTCGACTCGTATGTCGTGGGGAGGATGGTCGGGTCGGACAGGTTCTTCGCCCCGGCGGCCGCGGCGGCGATCAGGGCGGCTGAGTCGTTGGTGATCTGTGACAGCGCAGGGAACGCTACGGCTACGCTGGGTTTCCCCGTCCATGGCCCCGTGCGGGAGGAGAGGTAGGATTCCTGGGCGAGGGTGTTGAATGTCGTGTTTGTGAGGAGCCATGCCGGCGTAGGGACGGAGGCGTTCTGGTCTGCACAGACACATGAGTGCGGGTCCCCTGAAATATCAAGGACTTGGAATTGAATGGAACCGGGGCAGGACGACTTACAGGGATATGACACGCGGAGCATCGCATGGTCCTGCAAATTGTTGCCGACGCCGGGGAGATCCTGGAGGACGGGGACGCCCAGTGAGGTGAGAAGACTCGCCGCCCCGATGCCCGACAGCTCCAACAACTTCGGCGTGTGGATTGCTCCGGCGGCGAGGATGACATCCTTCCGGGCCAGTGCCGTCCATGTCGTGCCCTGACGTTCATCAAGGATCTATCGAGAATATCAGTTTCAGAAAGGGATGGATGGCTCGTCGACAGGGGAGAGGGGGTCGCCGTCCGTACCTCAACACCGACGGCCGCCAGGAGTCCACCACGACCCGGCCCGGAAGACGTCGACCCGTACCCCGCCTTCGGCAAGGAGGAGTCATTGTCGAAAACAACCCTCGTCACTTGGGCGTTGGCGACGAGGCGGTAGTTGGGCCGACCGCCGGCCACGTCGTGGTAGGCCCGGCGGGCGTCGGAGCGCGTCTGGCTGACCGGGTCGACGGAGGATGGCAGGAAATACCCGCCGGCGGAGAGGCCGTCGTTGGGATCGTCGGCACAGGTGCTGAGGTTGACCTCCTGGAGGGCCTCGAACCAATTGTCTATGCGTTGCATCGTGTCAGTCTGCCCTCCCACTCTCGGGGGGCGCCGGGTGTGCATGTTTTCAAATCCACAAACACATCTTTCTACCTCCTGACTTACTCGACTGCGGCCAGTAGTACCCCGGATAGGAGACGTTGACGGGTCCCTCAAAGCCATGGACCGCCGGATTGAAGATGACCGGCTGCTCGTCTGCGCCGACGCCGTCGTACCAGACGGGCGTGTAGGTCTCCGACTTGCGAAAGTACGGCAGCAGGTCCTCCCAGGCCCAGCCGGGATTACCCAGTTGAGCCCAGATGTCAAAGTCGCGCTGGTTCCCGCGGTTCCAGATCATGCCGTTGACGAGGCTGCCGCCGCCGACGCCTCTGCCCATGGGGATTGAGCGCGCGCGGCCGTCGAGATGGTCCTGCGGGATCGTGCTGAGGCCCCATTCGTACTCAGCGGGTGTGTGGCCGATGTACACGGGGAATTCGATGCTGTCTTGACCGTTGTCACTGTTGAAAATCAGTCGGTCAGGTCTGGTCTGGTTTGTGTCGGAACAGAGCAGAGCAGAGTGACATTGCATGACAAAAGGTACGTTGACATACAGGGATCCGGCTTCGATGCAGACCACCGTCACATTGGGGTTCTCGCTCAGCCTCGTGGACACGACCAGGCCCGCGATTCCGCACCCAACCACCACATAATCAAAAGTCTCTGTCTCTATCGTCACATTTGCGAACCTGTCGTGGGACTGGAGAGGAAGGCAGGTGACGATTCTCATGAGCAAGAGCGCCAGCAGAAAGAAGAACTTCATTGTTCTGAGGGAGAGGGCGGCGGGGGCGATGTACAAACGCAGGAGATGAGATGCAAGGAAAGGTGTACAAAAAAGTGATTCGGTCCAAGAAGAAATGGTACAGAATGTAATTAGGAAATCAGTTGATTCGGAAGTTCATTTGTCAAGGAAGATTCAATCTGTGAGGAGACAGAGAGCGGGAAGATTTGGGACGGGCAAAAGAACGAGGGTGAAGGGTTATGATGACTGAATGTAAACAAACGATGCACAGAGGCGCGCGGCAGAAAAGACGAGGAGCAAACATTGTGGGAACCGGATCTCTGGATTGAAGCAGATCAGAATGCCTTTTGGTCGCATAGTTGGCACAAACACTGTTCATTTCAGTTCGTATGTAGATGAGAACGACGTCGGGCACATCGTTTGAATCCTTCGGGACAGATCTTCTCAGAAGACAAACAATCCTCCAACAAACCGTGATGGACATGGGGCCTCCGTTTGTGCTACCCGACTAAACCGCCTTTCATCGTTTGTAAAATTCATATGTGTGCGCGAGTCCTGTTGTTGGGCAGATCCCGAATCAGGGTGACAAATTCACTGGGCGTCAGTCAAGGCTCCTCCTATACACTTCGTGGTGAGCGAGGGACAGTGTTTCCTTGCTGATCCGAGATATCGAGGTTGTTAAACGCCTGGAAAACGTCGACAACCGGAGTAGGGCCAGGAACCACTGGGAAAGATGTTGGAGGATTTGCCGCCCATGGACTGAACGTGCATGAAGAGACGGTAGTATCCGTGGGGCTCATTTCAAGGTTCCCAAAGCCCCCAAAGCTTTGACCTGGTTGATAATATACCAAAGGAGACGGAGAATATTGCAGTGGCCGCATGACCGACCTTTGGGGGACCATGTTGATCATCATCTGATCGACCGGATAAGAAAAGTTTGGTTGAGGCGGTACAAACCCAGTTGGCACTGTATACATCATGCTCATGGGAGGAAATGGCGACCAATTGGGCAGAGACGGAACACTCGCAGCCTGATAATCAGTGAAGGGACTCGGAAAAGAGACCTGCACGGTGTTGCGACGCCACTGTAGGTCCTCGAGCCTGTTCATCTCCAACATCAAAGCTCTCAGGCGTTCAGATAAGATATCCCAGGTTCGGGCATTCTTATTCAACAGAGAGCGTATCTTCTTGTTGCTTTTCTTCTGCGCCTTGATTGACTCGGGCGAGGACTCGATTGAGCGCATATCCTGAAGCTTTGCCTCGGCCTGTTTCAATTTCTTCGTCAAGCCTTCTCTGTTCCGTTCCTCGGAGGCTATGCACTGCTGCAGATAGTCATGCTCCTGCCGAAGCTGGGAGTGGTGAGAAGTAGCCAGGGTAGGTCTCAAGCTGAGAAATGGCCGCTCATTCTGCGAGGACATCGTGAGTCCAGTAGGATAGTCGCCTCGAGAAGCTGCAGAGACGGTTGCAAGAGACCAGAGTGATGCCTCTCCAAGAGCGGCAGAGCAGCTTTGTACTCACATGTCCTTGATAGAGCCTTTGACAAAGAAGCGAGGCTGACCAATGACAACCGAGGACTCTGGCAGGAATGTGAGGTGGAAACCTCTCTTTGTTCCATCTGATTGGATGGTAGGCGTTCTTTCAAATATTCCATCCCCCATGTCTGGCGGGTTCAGCGAATCTCCAGAGACCAGCGTCTCGAGCAGCCTTCTGAACGATACCGACCTCTTGTTGGTTGACTGGCCGATTGATTTCGGCATACCTCTTTTCGGCATCTGGTTTGACACCCCTTTTGTCCTTCCCGACGTGTGCAGTGGGAAAATATTGCTCCATCACGTTGACAAAGACATCTTTCCCCAGTGCCTCAGCCAGCCAATTTACAATCTGCACGCCTTCTTGTTCCTTGCCTGGCATAACAAGATGACGAACCAGAACACCCTTCTTCGCGATCCCATCACCGGTGAAACATAAATCGCCAACTTGCCTGTACATTTCTTGGATGCTCTCACGGGCGGTATCTGCGTATGCATCTGCCTTCAGTAGCCTCTTGCTAGTGTCGTTATTCCACACCTTGAAGTCGGGTAGATAGATATCGACCAATCCGTCCATCAACTTGAGACTCTCGAGGCTGTCAAAGGCACTGGTGTTGTAAATGATGGGGACCTTCAAGCCCATGTCCCTCGCGCTGAGAATCGCTAGAGCAACTTGCGGCGCGACATGCTCAGGGGTGACGAAATTGATATTGTGGACGTTTCCCACCTCTTGAAGCTTCATCATCCATTCTGCCAATTGTTCCGGTGTCAAGTCGAACCCGACCTTCTGATGGGCAATGTCGTGGTTCTGGCAAAACACACAGCGTAGATTACACCCGCTGAGGAAGACAGAACCAGAGCCGTGATGCCCCTGCAGACACGGTTCTTCCCCGAAATGCGGCGCGATAGTCGATACCTTGACGGTCTCCGCGCCGATCAGGCAATGCCCGGTGGTTTCATACCGATTCACGTTGCAGAGCCGGGGACAAAGGTTGCATTGGCGCAGGTGGCCGTAGGCTGCGGATCGTTTCTTTGCGGCATCGGCAGAGGATAGTAGGTGGTATCTGGGGATGTAGTCCTCGAGCAAGAAGGGCGGGGCCAGATGTAGTCTTCGCTTGGTCTGTTTCCAAGAAGGAATGGCTCTCGATGGAGCGAGGAAGGTTGGTCTAGCGAACAATGACCTGAACATGAGAGGTTCCAGGAGGATGAGCAACCATCCTCCCTTGTCGTCGACTTCTGCGTAGAGGATTGAGGGTGTAATAGTCGGAGAGGAAAGGGAGCCGCATTTCGCTGTCGCCGCAGTTGGAATCGGGGCGACGTCGATTGGCTGCGGAAAGACGTCACTGGAAGACTTGCAGCCTGCAGTATTCTTAGTAACTCACCACCTCATGAACACATAATCGCATATTACTCCCCATTTCCCGACCTCAATCCCGGGAGGAGCTCCATCAATCACTGGAGGAGCTCCATATATTCCCGCCTCATCCCCTCGAGGAGCTTTCATCTTCTCACTTCTCCCCTGCTCTCTCCCTGCGGCAACAATGCGACCCCTCATTGCCGTACCGATCACCCTCCTCCTCGTCGTCCGCGCCTACACGCGGAAGTCACTCACCATCGTGGGGATACTGGCGGCTGCATTGACGGCGACGATCCACGCGCTCCACCCCTCGCCGATCCCATTCACTCTGCTCTGCACGTTCTTCCTCCTGGGCACGACCGCGACGAAAGTGAAGCACGACGTAAAAGCCACACTCACCATCTCCAGCAGTGGGCACACAGGCGGTGAAGGCCCGAGGACGAGTGTTCAAGTATTCGCCAACAGCGGATGTGCCAGCCTGTTGGTTCTGTACCACGTATGGCTGTACGGGCTTGACAATAACGCATCAACATGTCTCGGAGGCATGGATGACAAGAGCAGGACGCCAGGACTTCTGCTGATGGGTATAATGGCCAACTACGCCGCCGTGGCAGCCGACACACTCTCCAGCGAACTGGGAATCCTGTCCAAGAGCAAACCGGTGCTGATCACGAGCCTCCGCACCGTTCCCCCGGGCACCAATGGCGGAGTGACTCTTGCTGGACTGTTGGCCGGAATGGGAGGCAGCGCGGCCATATCACTGACGAGCGCGTTGTTTTTGAACTTCTGCGAGGGAGGCGTAGCCAGGCCCATGCAGACCTTCATTATACTCACGGCGCTGGGAACGCTGGGAACGCTCCTCGATTCTCTTTTGGGGGCGGTTTTGCAGGCTTCTGTCGTGGATCGCCGGTCAGGGAAGGTCGTTGAGGGCGAGGGAGGAACTAGGGTGCTTACGAAGCCGAAACCGCGACCTGGTCGTGCTGATGGCGCTTCTTCTCATCGACACAGCGTCGGCGAGGAGTGGAGGAAAGGAGAGGAGAGTCGGATCATCAATTCTGGACATGACATCCTCGACAACAACCAGATAAATTTCTTGATGGCCTCGCTCATCAGTGTATGCGGCATAGTGTCAGGACAAGTGTTATGAATGTGATTATGTTTTTATTCCAGTACCGTTCCCACCAATCGTAATCTAAGTCATACAAAAGTGTTTCGTTTCCCAAAAATTTCATGCTTTAATGTAGTGCGTTCTTCCATTCGTCGTAAGATTGTATGGGTATCATGTCGTGCCAAACCCCAAGGTGTCTCCAATGTTTTTGCCAACATGAGTTAACCCAGTCCTTCTCCAAAACTCCATTCCGTCGTCATTGCGCCAAAGGAGATAGATCAGAAGAAAACCCAACCCACAGGTAGCGCCATCAGATACCAGCTAAACAGGTCACAGAAGGGGATACGAATGGTCGATGAAGCGGCGTTCGCAAGCCCCGCAGACTGTGTCGACGATGCGATTACCGAGGCCGACCTCGATCCGGTCTGCGCGGTTGAAGACGCCGCTGTCGGAGGAACAATCGTGGTTGACTCCAGTCCAACTCCGCCTGGCCCAAATGAGACACTCGCAGTGCCGATTGTTGTCGTCACCTGAGGCGCGTCTTGTCCAATGCGGTATGTACCGTCACTGACAATAGCCTGACTGACATCCACTGAGAATGTCAGATCTTCAGCGGTGTATACGATATAAGGCGCAGCCACGGCGGGGGGAGCAATGGTGGTGCTAGGTAATCCAATTCCCCCAGAGCCCAGGGAGACCCTCGTTCCGTCAACGGTGATTGTAGTTGTCGGAGCTCCGTTTCCAATCCGGTACGTCGTGCTTGAAAGAACGGCCTGGGTCGGGCCAACGGTGAATGTCAAACCACCGACAGTAGTGACGACGGGGGTAACGGGCGCAGGTGTCACGGGCTGTTGTTGGCGTTGTGATATCGGGATTGTTGCTGTTGGGGCCACGATTTCGCTAGGCCGCACGGTGAAGATGATGTTGCCGGCTTGAACAGTAGTCGGCGTGGAAGTTGGAATCGCGAGAGTGCGAGTTCCAATAACGACGCGTGTAGGAAGTACCACAATGGGTACATTGTTGACTGTAGTCGTGAAAGGGGTAGCTGGGACATCACGAGTTGGCGAAGGCGGTGCAAATGGGGAGTTGATGATCGAGTCGATGATGCTTCCAAGCCCCGTGGGAGCGGGTGGTGTATCCGAGGAGTGGGTGGGCTCCCCGGTAATGGTGGCAGGTTGGTGGTCATCAGTTTTACCGGACGACGTCTGGGGGTCTAATGACTGCCCTTGGGGGTTGGGGGCAGGTCTGTTGTCGCCTCCGTTATTGTTTCCACCTCCGTTATTGTTTCCGCCGCCGTTATTGTTTCCGCCGCCGTTATTGTTTCCGCCACCGTTCGAGGTAGGGCGACCTCCACCAGACGTTGGAGGAGGCTGTGGGGGCGACTGAAAATCGACGACTGGTGAGCTTGTCGGGGGAGAAATCACGGTGACTGGAGTCTTCTTGGTGATTATAACGGTGCTAGTATAAGGAGCGCTGGAATAGACAGCGGATGTGAGGGCTGGAGTAGCGAAAGGCACATTGGGGTGGCGCGTGTCTGAAGCCGGGTTAGGAAGACCAGGAGGATTCAAGGTTTGTTCAGGAACACCTGGCGGTTGACTCGGGGCGCCGACAGCAGGGGCAGTAGTAGCTTTAGGGATTTCTGGAGCAAAGCCTTCAGAGTCAGACATGACTGTGGCCGAACAGGCAGGTAAAGGGGTGACGAGGAACTCAGATTCTGTCACGGACACGTTGCTGGCCGTAACGGTCACTTCGTAGCCTTCGGTAACGGTGATGTAAACTGTGGGAGGAATGGATCCATAATACGTAACGGAGCCCGTGCAAGTTGGGGATTCCGTGGTGGACTCGGTGTATATGGAACTGCTGGAGGCCGTCGACGTATTGCTGAAGTCGTAAGTAAATGGGAGCGTTGTAGGTGGCCCAAACTTTTGAGACGTGGATCGACCTGGACCAGGCCCCGGATAGCTGGGAAAGACATCGCTTGTAGAAACAACGGTTGACGATTCTGTCAAGACCGTGGGTAAGGGATGAGGTCCGTCTGTGTAGTCTGGGGGCGGAGCGATTGTTGTCGGTTGAAGGGCGGAAGTGTTTGCAAAGGAAGCCCCTCGACGTAGAAACCAGCGAGGAGTTCTCTTTCCTTGATTGAGGCTCTGCGCATCAGCCAGCGCGGCGGAGAGCAAAATGAGAGACTGAAGAACCAGCATGTTGTAGAAATCAAGCGGTGTTCCTCCTCTTGTGAGCGAAGTTCAAGCGAGTGTTCAAGGCTCCGCGGGCCGAAACGAATGACTGTGCCACCAGCACGGTAGTGAAGGTCTCAATTGTTCATAGTAACGAATGGTGAGCGAGGATGCCCGACGAAAGCTGCGCGAGGTCGGCGATCTCAGGACGATCGGGCGAAGTCGAGGGTTTTGAGAGTCGAGTGGTGGTGGAAGAGAAGGGGCTTAGCGATGTCTTGCGCCAGGAGAGTTCAAAGTCGGCAGTCCAAGGCTCGTGTTCGGTTGGAAGGCAGGCTGGTGGTCAGGCTCAAAGGAGAGACGTTGAAGATAACAAGAAGACCGGAACTTGGAAGAAGCTCAAGATGGGAGAGTGCCGTGGCAGGCATCGAGTGGTGTGCACCGCTGGTGGGAGTTGGCAACCCGTGGCAAGCATTTTTGGAAGTCAAAAAGGCGGAGACAATGCTAAAGCCAGGCGCAGGGAACGGGAACAGACAGATAGATAGAGGGCCCTTGCACCTGATGAGCCGTGAGCCGTCTGATCCAGCGTCGGTAGCCAGTCCTTCTCAGCCTCGAGCGGCGAGCCTGGCAGAGTGCAGGAGGCCGGGAGGAGTGTTTGGTTTTGGCGCGTCCCCGCCCGGGGCTTCCCTTCCCAGAGACTCCAGGCGATTGGGCCGCACGACTGCGACACGGAGCGGCGGTGCAAGGCGTGTGTAAGGCGATTGGCTTCGCGGCAGCAAATTATTCACAGAGCCCACCTGGCCTGTAGCCTCCTTCATGCTGGCTGCTGCGGCCTGCAGGCTCCCCCCCAAGCCCGCCGGCGGACAGCTGCCCCTCGTAAGGCCAAATTGGTTCATGAAATGGATGGTCGTGACTGGCCCTCTCTTCCTCACTCGCGATTTCCTCTGCAGGGGACGGGCCCATCTCCCGCACACGACGAACCTCATTCATCAGAGGCTGCACTGCTCCCGGGTCTTCAGCTCCAGGTGATCAACCCTGTGCGCACGCTCGATTCGCTGCAGGCACCCAAACCTGAGACACGCCGGCCGTCTTCGTGAGTTTTTGCAGCCCACGAACTGAGTCCCGAGTACGGACGCTGGCAGGTATATTGCACAGCACGTCTCCAGGGACGCGTTTCACGGCTTTCGATCATCAATTGGATCTTCTGCCACCCAGGTCGAGTGCCTGCGAAGGCCGAGGACGAGTAGGATGATGCAGCAGGGGGGCACCGTGTCTGCCTCGTGGCCCAAGAAGTCATCGTTAATCAAACGTCTGTCCACATGCAACTCGTGGCCGTGGATACGAATGCGATAAGGCGTGGGAGGCAGAAGTCAAGACTCTCAAGTGGCATGGCATTTGGGTCCTTCAGTCGGATTGCATCACCAGCGGTATGTCATAAACTCCATGAGCACATATGGTACGTATAACAAATTCAAAAGGCCAAGTAAGGGCATGGTGGCCCGTGGAGTTGCACTCGATGGCAGTGGAACACAACAGCCTCATTTTAGAAAAATCTGGAGAATCACTGCGCCAGCTGCCCAATGAAAGGACGTGATGGCGCGTCCACACCTCCAGGCTCTAGGGGTGAAGGTGGTGTCTCTAGGCTTTGTTTTTGCCTCCCTGTGAGTCTCGGGCCATCAGCCTCAGCCACGGCGGGAACCATCTCGCCTGTTAGTAACCGCGCCATTTTCGGGTTGGCTTCTTCTCCCGCCTGCAAGCCCAGGACCGGCGAAGCATTGAGCAATGAGCATTGGGGCTGAATGCCAATGGCGCGCACCTGGAGGCTGGCACCTGACTCAAGACTCGGAGCCGGTGGCCGAAGACACGAACCGCTGCAGTCTCGACTCGGCTCGACCTCGAGCTAAGATTATCCAGGTACAGTACGTACTCTACTCACCACCAAACTATTGCTACCTTGCCGCACTTTGCTTTTGATCAAAAACACCTCTGTCTGGGTCTGTCTGGGCAACCCGACGACGTCTTCTCGTTCCCAGCTCCTTCGTCGCCGTCACGATCGCAATTCGAATCCGCCCTCATTAAACACTCCAGTCTGTCGCGATCCCTCCTTGAACCAGACTCTCTCGGCATGCGGGCCCCCTTTCCGACGAACATCGCAATATGATGCGCTTCCTCATCCAAATGCGCGCGTCGTTCCCCCCTCATATACTCGCGAGCCTCCTCCTGTTGGCCGTCAGTCCTCTCCCGTTCACTGTGGCTGCGAACAATCCCGCCCCCATTGTGGCATCAGTGGGCACCAATTTCCTCGGCTACGATGGCTTGTGGTCGCCTGTGTCACTTCGAGTCGGAACGCCCGAGCAATGGTTATTCTTTCTCCCCAACACATTGAGTCAAGAGACGTGGGTGGTAGGTCCGGCTGGCTGCGACGGAACCAGTCTTTGTACAGGGAAAAGAGGAGGCTTGTTCTTCGCGAATGAATCAAGTACCTTTCGGCCGCAGGGCTTTTTCGATATCGATAGCGACTCGCGGATTTTCAATGACCAGGCTGGATATTACGGCTTCGACACCATCGCCCTATCTGATATGATCTCTGTAACGGATCAGATTGTCGCGGTCGCCAACTCCACCGAGTTCTGGATTGGAAACATGGGACTGGGGGTCCAGCAAACACGTTTCAGTGGAAACCAGAATATCTCTCCGTTGCTCTCGAGCCTCGTTGAGGACATTGGCGCGATTCCCAGTCACAGCTACGGATATACCGCTGGGGCTTCCTACCGTACGAGTTCAATCATTCTCTGCTTGAATTGGCTGTTCACTGACTTTCGTGCTGCAGGCCTTAAGATGGTCCCGGCATCTCTGACCTTGGGAGGAGTTGATGCAAACCGCTTTGTTCCCAATAACATGTCCTTTACGTTAGCCTCGAACTATGCCCCCGTGGTCGCAGTCAATTCCATCACGGTGTCGGCCTCTCCTCCAGGCGACGATACCGTGCCCTCCAATTGGGACGCAAACCCTCAGACCCTGCTGGATACTCCCCAGGCCGACTACCTCTTTACTATCGATTCGTCGACATCCTTCCTGTGGCTGCCAGCGAGAGTGTGTGATCAATTTGCCAGCGCTCTAAACTTGACCTACGACGACAATCTGCAACTTTATACTTTTCCCAACGAATCTACGTCCCCCGCCAACTTGGATGCTTGGAATCTGACCTTTACCTTCGGCATCAGCAATCTGCCTCGGGCACCTGAGCAGATTGAACTTACTCTCCCCTACGGCGCATTCAACCTCCAACTAAGCTACCCTTTCCCAAATCTACAAGCGAATTTCTCGTCTCCCCCCACGAATTACTTCCCCTTGCGAAGAGCCGCGAATTCATCCCAGTATATAATTGGCCGGGCCTTTCTTCAAGAAACCTATCTTGCAGTGGACTACGAGCGGAACAACTTCTCCCTCTCCCAAGCCGTGTTTACTCTCGACGCGGTCAACAACGTCGATCTTCAGTCAATTACCCGCCCCGAGGGCAGCATTTTTCCCGGCCCTCCTGTCTCTCCAGGCTTGTCGACTGGTGCCAAAGCAGGAATCGGAATTGGAGTTGCGGTGGGCGTCATTCTAGCAGTGGTGCTCATTTGGTGGTTCTGTTTCCGACGAAAGAAGGCCCAAGATACCTCGGATGTCGAGAAAAAGGACAATAAATCCAAGCGGCCTAGCTTTCTCAGTCGAATTCAGAGACCCCCAGTGTCAGAAACGTCTGTGTCGGAGCTGCTCGCCGATAGACATCACCCCGCCGAAGCTCCTGCCGACTCATCAGCAACTCGATTCGAGCTTTCCGGCAACAACGCGATCGAGATGCCAGCCGAACCTGTTCCTCCTAGCTTCTATACCAGTAACAGTGGATCAACTCCAATCTCCCGGAACGACCCCAGACGGCCCACGGAGCTTGAGAACCGGAATTCCATGACCAAGGGCGCAGAAGCGGCTGCCACTGAACGATCCGCCTCCCCAGTACCTCCATACTCACCGGCAGAGCTCAACAAGCATCGCAATAGCAGCACCGTCAGCCCTTACAGCGGTGAAAATAGTGGCGGATTCGGGACTATGTCATCAGGTGAGCAGGGGATCAGCCCCGTTGCTCTCCATGCCGGCCAACATTCTCGCCAACCGAGGACAAGCAATGAAAGAAGTCCCGTATCCACGGATATGTCAATCCCCATTTCGCCAGAGCTTTTATCGGCCTCACAGCAACACGCCCCAAACGACCCGGAAGCTAGCCCTCGATTAAACCCTAACAATGGCTCACTCCTGGTACCGCAATTCAACGGACGGCCCTTATCACGGTCTCCCAGTACTGGAAGCAGGTTCGTCGAGGAGGGGCTTACTACGATGTCAGAAGAGCAACCGCCTAGCTCTACAACCCCTCAACATCGATTTAGCTGGGAACAATGAAGCGAGCTTTTTGGCACATTTGGAGACGGCGGATGATGGATGATATTGAATGACCGACATGCCTCTGATGACATTTTTTGTTTCTCTGGGAAGAACTATCTTGCGAGATGCAAGATTGGCATTTATTTTGTATATTGAAATGTATAGTACTGGGATGTAGCTGTAGAATTGTACAATCTTCTTGTGATGGTGGTTCTGTTTATTCCTCGCCCAGGCTGCGGCTCGTAACTCCAAATTCGTACGTCACCGAAAACAACCTCCGCGGCCAAAGACAACACCACGACCATTCTCTTCCGATTCCACGCGCCAGAGCACCGAGCAGGTGCGAGAATCAGCCAAGTCTCGTTTGTTGATCAAAGTCATGGGCTATTTGAACTGTTCTCTCGTTTCCCATAGGTGACGAAACCATGGCCCTCACCAGCTGGAAGAACTTTCCGTTCTTCAACGTGTCGCAGGTCCCCGTTCCTGCTGATGAAGATGGCTCATATGTCTTCGATGTATGTTCCGCGCGCGACACTGAGGTTGCCTCTGAACTGACCCCTTTCAAGACCGATGTTGTCTCTCTGACTTCCGGATCCGACTCCCTCTTTCTCGGTTCCTCCGACGGTTCTGTGCGCATTCTCTCTCGAGCCCTGAAGGTCGTCCGGACCTTTCAAGCCGCAGACCTCCCCGATGCCTCTGTCACCCACCTGAGGCAAGTCCCGGATACATCATTCCTCGTCACGATCTCCGAAAATCTCTCCACAGATCCATCCCTGAAAGTGTGGGCACTGGACAAGATAGACAAGAAGACAGGAGCTCCAAGATGTCTCTGCACAGTGGGAGTGCAAAATGGCAGGAGACAATTCCCGGTATGATCATTGAGCGTCTTGTTGCAAATTATATACTGAGAGAGTGTAGGTGTCGGCATTTGTGGTATTAGATGACCTCAGTCAAGTCGCAGTGGGATTTGCGAATGGATCGGTTACAGTCATTCGCGGCGATTTTGTCCACGACCGGGGAACGAAGCAGAGAACGGTGTTCGAGTCAGAAGATCCCATTACAGGCTTGGAGGTACGACAGGGCGCAACTAAGGTCCTCTACATCGCTAGCACGGCCAAATTATGCAGCCTCATCATATCCGGCAAAGGACAAGGGCAACCAGTGCGCACAGTCGACAATCGGGGTTGCAATGTTGGTTGCTTGACACAAGACCCGGAAAATGGAGACATGATCGTTGCCCGGGAAGACGCGATATATTACTATGGCTCAAACGGACGAGGGCCGAGTTACGCCTTCGAAAGCCCGAAGAAGTTGGTCAGAGTGTGCAGAGAATATGTCGGTGTCGTCTGCCCTCCGCGGGTGGCACAAGTTTCCAGGACCAGGACTTTCAAGAGACTAGGGGGCGATGAGATTGACGAGCTTTTCAGCAGCTCCTCTTTCACCCTGCTAGACACTGATCTCAAATACGTGGCTCATACGGAGTCCCTCTCCACCCAGGTCAAGGAAGTCTTCATGGAGTGGAACGAGCTATTTCTGTTGACCGATGATGGAAAGGTATGTTGGTGAAGAAACCCCCAGAGAGCACCGACTGACACAGAGAAGCTCTTTAGATACCAGGAGAAGACACTGCAGCAGAAGTTGGAGATTCTGTACGAGCGGAACCTCTACATCTACGCCATCAACCTCGCGCAGAAGTGTGGTGCCGACAAAACTCAGCAAAACATCATATTTCGCAAGTATGGGGATTATCTGTATCGAAAGGGTGACTATGATACAGCGATGCAACAGTATTTGAGGGCCATCGACAACACGGAACCCTCTCAAGTGATCCGGCGATTCTTGGATACGCAGAGGATCCATAACCTGATCGACTATCTCGAAGAACTTCACGACCACGACAGGGCCACAGCAGACCATACAACGTTGCTACTGAATTGTTACGCCAAGCTCAAGGACACGGAGAAACTCGATGCTTTTATCAGAACGCCAGGGACGGCGAAGTTCGATGTCGAAACTGCAATTGCCATGTGTCGTCAGGGCGGGTACTTCGACCAGGCGGCATATCTCGCCACGAAACATGGAGAGAACGAACTGGTGATTGACATCTTAGTGGAAGACTCGAAAAAGTACGCGGAAGCTTTACAATTTATATGGCGGCTGGCCCCGGAATCCGCATATCCAGTTCTGATGAAGTACGCCCGCAGTCTCCTTGAGCATTGCCCGACGGAAACGACAAGACTGTTCATTGAATACTATACCGGACGATACGCCCCGAAACAAGATGTCCCCGCGGTCGCTGAAGTGCAGGCGCAGACAGGTGGGGGTGCATTCCAGAGTCTGTCAGCGCTCTGGACAATCCCATTTATGAATCGATCTTCCAGCTCGGATGCAGTGGCGCTGGCAGAAGCGAATGAGCAGGAAGCGACTGCAGAAGCCGTTAAGCCGCCTGTTTACACCATCCCCCGTCCACGAAGTGCATTCTCCTCTTTCCTCGCGCATCCGTCCGAGTTCATCATATTCCTGGAGGCACTGATACAGCAAGAAAATGTTTCAAAGGAGGACCGATCGGATTTGTCGACGACACTATTTGAGATGTATCTCGAGGCGGCCAACAATGCTAGAGAAGGGGCGGAGAAGGAGCAATGGCAAGTCAAGGCGACGAGTCTGATTGCGGACAACAAGACGGCGTCGCTGGATTCATCGACCATTGATACCTCGAATGTTTTACTGCTCTCATCTCTCTCCAAGTTCCCAGCCGGGACGACGCTGGTGCGCGAACGAGAGAACCTTTACGCTGACATCTTCCGGTCGTACACATCGGCCAAGGACACGTCCGGGGCGATTTCTTCACTGAAAAAGTATGGGCCCAGGGATTCCTCGCTATACCCACTCGCGCTTGGATACTTCTCGTCTTCCGCAGAGGTGCTCAAGGCGCCCGGGGTCAAAGAGGAGCTTCAGACGGTTCTCCGGAAAATCGACCAGGAAAACCTGATGGCGCCACTGCAAGTGGTGAAAGTGCTGTCACAGGGCGGCGCGGTGACGATGGGAATGGTCAAGGGGTACCTGTCAGACAACATCTCACGCGAACGCAAAGAAATCCAGGCGAACCGACGACTGATCGAGTCATATCGGACGGAGACGACGTCGAAAAAGGCCGAGCTAGCGGACCTGGTCACGAAGCCGGCGGTATTCCAGGCGCGGCGGTGCTCGTCGTGCAATCGCAACCTGACCCTGCCGACGGTGCACTTCATGTGCAAACACTCGTTTCACCAGGAGTGCTTGAACAAGCCTGGGATCGGGATGGACGAAGATGACAGTCAGATCGAGTGCCCGCTGTGTAAGCCGGGTAACGATACCATCCGGGCGATTCGGCGGCAGCAGGTGGAGAGTACGGAACAGCACGAGCTATTCAAGGCGGCGTTGGGGAGGAGCAGCAATCGTTTCAGTACGGTCAGCGAGTTCTTTGGGCGTGGGGTTATGAGCACGGCGCCGGTGACGGATTGAACTGATCGTGTGATCGGTCACAAGGATAGGTACCTTATACAGTACAGTGGAATCTGTCATCCGGAGAATACTCATACAGGAGGATCGGGGAGCCTACAAGGTGAATCAGACTACTCGTAGAGAATGGAATGTCAAATACGCACTGGATGCCTTGGCCGAGTTCACGGTCGTAGCAGCAATGTTGTTGAGTGCACATCTGTGCAATTATCATGGCCGGTCACGTAGTCAGAAGCGCGACGGAGAAATGGCCCGCTCGGTTCCAACTTCAAGTTCTCAGCCGCATTGCGCCTCAGGTACTAGTATCACGCATCCGTATCCGGGGCGCGTTGTTTCGCCTATTCGCTTGGGCTGGTGGGTTTGGTGGGCTGGTGGAGGCATTGAGGCAGCGCAATCCATCACCGGCGTTGTTGGCAGTGGCAGCGGCATGAGATCACATGCCCTGTCTGGCGTCTGGTGTGGTACCTGGGGCCCAGTAGTACTAGTAAAGGTACCCGAAGTCTTCACAGGTACCACTGGCAGTTGACGAGGTGATGAGTTTGCCCCGAGAGACAGAGATGGTACTAGTATTCGCTATCTCGCCCGCACTGAGCGCGTTCTTCTGCATGGTTGTGCCATGGGCACCGGGCCTTTAGTCTGTACGTATGTTATTTTCTATTTGCAAGCCTGAAGCCCATGCTAAGGTAGTCAGTCCACATGTGCCGGCACGTCTGTTATGCTTAATGACAAGCCCAAGCAGGGGTCGTTTAGGGCTGCCCGGGTTGGGCGTGGCGGGGAACCGTTGGGGCCCCCTAGGCACGGCATGCGCACCAGAAGGGTACTTCTTCTTCTTCTCGTAAAAGTAGTAGGAGTACGTACATACTCCGTAGACTTTCCTCAAGTATTGTCACCAAATTGCTAGAAAGAGGCTTCAAAGACATTGACTATCTATCCTCCACATACAGTAATGTAGTTCTTCTTCGAGAACACATGTTAAGGAGTGCGAAGAGACCACCAGAGAGCACCAGAGACTTGGGGACAGTTCGGGCTAGAGAGGCCATACTAGAAATGGTAAGCCGTGCGAACAGGGGCTATTGTCGCCATTCCTCCAAAACAAGGTGACCCCCAACTCCGATTCCGAGCCACCCGAGGACTGGCTCTGGCTCTGGCTCACAGTGTGCCTCGAGCTGCTGAGGCCTGTCACGACTCACTCACGACCACGCCACGTCATGTCTGTTCTCGCGTGCTTCATGTGCGTTTTTGTTTGCCCAGCATCAGCGAGCAAGCGGCCTTTCGCGTTCCATATTTCGGCACATCTCACGAGTACCTTCTTCATATGTTCTCAGAGACGAGGACGAGGGTGTAGTCAGACTCTCTTCCTGCCTACACGCGTCAGTTGTGTCTTTGGATCTCCTTTGCATTTCGCTATCTGTTTAGTATTTTTATTTGACAGCCCTCCGTTCTTTTGGTTGCCAGGAGGTGTTTGGGGCGGAGTATTATTAGCATTACTACGAGTACATCCTAACAGCTGGCAGTGTGGCGAGGTGCGACCTGCGGAGTACTAGATTTTCAGGTGGCGTAGCTGGCAGTGGAGGAGTAGTAATGAGTCCGAAGGGGCTCTCTAGGCGCCTCAGGCTTTAAACGCGGCCCGGAGCCTGGAGGAGTCCTGGGCCTTAAGCCTTACCAGGCTCCAGCCTTGCTCGCACTCAGCGCCTGTCTCGAGCCTGGCGAGCCCTGAGTCAGTCTAAAATGTTACCTAGGGAGGACAGTGGCCCTATGACAAAGCCCACTGCCACCAACCAGCCCGGTTGTACTTTGCTGGTGCTAGTACGAGTAACTCCACCACCACACTCGCGAGTCGTCCACCTGGCAGCGGCACTACACTACACTACTCGTACCCTACAAACCACTCCTCCCACTGCCAGTGTCTGCCACCTGCATCTTTTCCCCTCGTCCTCCATCATCACAATCCCATCTCAAAACCTGGTCTGCCCCAGTCATTACAGCCCATCCGCCGTAGGATTCCTTGTTTAACGAGGCGGAATCAGCTCTCCTCCTTCAAGCTGCCGCTTCGTCCATCCTTCCACCTCATCCTTCCATTGCACCGCGTCGGCGTCGTCCTCCTCAGCAGATGCCCACACCCGTTCCGCGACTCATGACATTGCACTCTTGTTCCCTCTGAAGTCAGCCCAGCTGGCATAAGACGCTCGCCCCCTCCTTCCTCTCGCTCCCGTTCCTCTTCCTCTCTCTGCAGTCATGGCGGACACCGAACAGGCCATCGCCGAGGTCTATCGCAAGATCGAGCGCGAAAAGGCTCTTATCAATGCCGCCACGCACATGCGACAGTCCACCAACAATGCCGCCGTCCAAGCACGTGTCGACAGCAATATTCGCGACGGGAGAAGAAACATCAGCTACTTGGAGGAGAAGCTACAGGAGTTGCAACTTCGACAGCGCGGTGGACATGAAGACGGCGCTCCCCCTCCACCTGCCCATGGCGGCGGCTACGGCCCAGCTGATCCTCGCGGTCAACAACGATTCCAACCCGGCAATGGCCCTACACCTCCCCCCAAGGACCAGAGAGGTTATTTTCCGGGCGAACGAGGCGATTATGGCGATGTTGGTCCTGGGGGTTACAGTCAAGGCGGCACTGGCATGATGCCACCGCGTGCGCCGTACGGCGATGCTCCCTACAACGCTCCTATCCCCAAAGCGCGTCCCAATTTTTCAAAACTAGGTAATACTTGCCTCTAGCTGTTGATGAGAGGTGCTGACCGTTATTCCGCTGCGCAGATCTCATTAAATACGACACACCGTACCTGGGCCCCAAGATCCAACTGATGTTGTCCCAACTCGAATTCAAATTGTCCGTCGAGAAACAATACAAGGCAGGCATTGAAAAGATGGTCCGCTTGTACCAAGACGAAGGCGACCGGAAAAGTCGATTGGATGCGGAAGGGCGGCGCATAGAGAGTAACCAGAAGGTACAGCTACTGAAACAAGCTTTGAAGAGGTACATGGATTTGCACGTCGATGATGACAATGCAGATGCTGCAGATGGTGAGTCCTGCGCGCCACCATGTGCGCAATAGCTAACGGAACAACTCCAGATGACAGCCTCAACGCCCCCAATATGCGGAAACCATTGACCGGACATTTGGAGATGCGCATTCATGCCATCAAGGATGTGGACCATGCCGCCTCGTCGCGCTTTTCCCGAGGTCCCGAAACATTCGTGATCATGAAGGTGGAGGACAATATTCGAGCCAAAACACGGGCGACGCGAACAGACAAATGGACGGAAGAGACGCACCACGTCGACATCGACAAGGCCAACGAGATCGAATTGACCGTTTACGACAAGGCAGGCGACCGACCCACCCCGATCGGTTTCTTATGGATTAGAATCTCGGATATTGCGGAAGAGATGCGCCGGAAGAAGATTGAAACGGAATTCCAACAGAATGGATGGGTGTCTGCAGATAAGATGGCCAACGGAGGCAGTCCCGGGAAACCTGGTCCGGACTTTCAACCTGCGCCTTTTATGCCGCCTGGCGACGGTGCTGGAGCTGGCTCAGCCGCCGGGTTTGCACAACAGGTACCACAAGCACAGCCGGTGTTGATCGACTCCTGGTTCTCCTTGGAACCCGCGGGCAGGATTCATTTGACTATGAGTTTCCAGAAGCAAGCGGGTGCTCGACGTCCCTTTGATATCGGTCTCAACCGACAGGGCGCCGTGCGTCAGAAGAAAGAGGAGGTGCACGAAAAGCAAGGCCACAAGTTCGTCAAGCAGCAATTCTACAACGTCATGCGATGTGCGCTGTGTGGAGATTTCCTCAAATACTCGGCCGGCATGCAGTGCGCCGACTGCAAGTACACCTGTCACACCAAATGCTATCCCAAGGTGGTCACGAAATGTATCAGCAAGGCGAACTACGAGACCGACCCTGACGAGGAGAAGATCAACCATCGCATTCCGCATCGATTCGACAATTTTTCGAATATCGGAGCCAATTGGTGCTGTCACTGCGGTTACCTGTTGCCTCTGGGTCGGCGCAATGCAAAGAAATGTACCGAGTGTGGCCTGACCTGCCACGCCCAGTGTCAGCACTTGGTTCCGGACTTCTGCGGCATGTCGATGATCGTTGCCAATGAAATTCTGGAGACCATCCAAAGAACCAAACACCACAACAAATCGTCTTCGGTAAGCTCAGGCATGAGTGGCCGAACATTGAGGCCCAACTCTGGCAGACCGGGCCCGACCTCGCCGACTCAGAGCTTTGGGTCGGAACCCAACCCTCTGACTCCTCAGATATCGAACCAATCCTACGACCAGCACACCGAGCCGGCCCCTAAGCCTTCTGCCGCCGCGAAGAGTGCCGCCCAGAATATGATGTACAACCACCCGCAGCAGAATCTATCACAACAACAAAGACCATTGCAGCAGAAAGCCGTTTCCACTGCAGCAGTTCAAGCCGCAGCAGCCGCCGCCGCCACGAATCGGCCGCAATCCCAGCAGTATAACCAGAGTTACAATGACTACAGCCCTCAGAAAGTCCAACCCGACCGGTACGCCAATGCCCGCCCTCCGGCTCCCGAACAGCCTCATGCTTCATATGATCCACGTGCGTATCAACAGTATGATCGTCCGGCGGTTCAGCAACAAGTTGCGCCTCAACTCCAACCGCCTCCACAGCCGGTGGTTCAGCAACAAAGGCCTCCTCAACCACAACCAGCCCCACAGAGTTATGCTCCTTCCCCGATCAAACCTGCTCCGCCCGTTCAGCAACAACAGGTGGCCACTCCGCCGTCAGGTCGTGGGTCAGGACCAAGAATCGGACTGGATCACTTCAATTTCTTGGCCGTTCTCGGAAAGGGTAACTTCGGCAAGGTCATGCTGGCCGAGGCTAAGAGCTCCAAGAAGTTGTACGCCATCAAGGTCCTGAAGAAGGAATTCATCATTGAAAACGATGAGGTTGAGTCCACAAAGTCGGAGAAGCGAGTGTTCTTGATCGCCAACAAGGAACGACATCCTTTCCTTCTCAGTCTGCACGCCTGCTTCCAAACCGAGACGCGAGTCTACTTTGTGATGGAGTACATCTCCGGTGGAGATCTCATGTTACACATCCAGCGTGGACAATTCGGCCTTAAGCGAGCTCAGTTCTATGCTGCTGAGGTTTGTCTGGCTCTGAAGTATTTCCACGAAAACGGCGTCATCTACCGGGATCTGAAATTGGACAACATCCTGCTCACTTTGGACGGCCACATCAAGATTGCCGATTATGGTCTTTGTAAGGAGGACATGTGGTTCGGTTCGACGACATCCACCTTCTGCGGAACGCCCGAGTTCATGGCTCCGGAGATCCTGCTGGACAAGAAGTACGGTCGGGCGGTTGATTGGTGGGCCTTTGGTGTGCTGATCTACCAGATGCTGCTTCAACAATCTCCATTCCGAGGCGAAGACGAAGATGAGATTTACGACGCTATTCTTGCCGACGAGCCTTTGTACCCTATTCATATGCCACGTGACAGCGTCTCGATCCTTCAGAAGCTTCTGACCAGAGAGCCAGAGTTGCGATTGGGAAGTGGTCCCGGCGATGCGCAGGAAATCATGAGTCACGCTTTCTTCAAAGGCATCAATTGGGACGATATTTATCACAAGCGGCTCCCGACGCCGTTCAGACCGACCATCAAGAACGAGAAGGATACCAGCAACTTCGACCAGGAGTTCACCAGTGTGACACCCGTCTTGACCCCAGTACAGAGTGGTAAGTGGAATCATGTGAGAATTAGGGGGGTGGAAATTAACGATTGTACAGTGCTTTCGCCCGCTCACCAAGAAGAGTTCCGTGGCTTTTCCTATTCGGCCGATTTCATCTAGGGGAAGACAACGGCCGGCTCGACCGACGGCGAGAATGTCGGTATCGAAGCAGCCGAGCTCATCACCAGGCTTCGAGTGGTCAATCCCGGATAATGGGTTCTTTTGACTCTCGAAAAGCCCTCTTCCCGATCTGAAGCATCACTTGAAGCTTCTACCGAGGAACCGATGATGCAGCAAGTAGGGACCTCAAGTGGAATGCTCCACCTATTGGAGAACAGATGCGGAACTGAATGAGTCTGTAATTGGCTCGTTTAGATGAGCGACGAGGTGTATGAAGTTGGACGTCACTGCATTATAATACTTGGATCCGACCCGAGCGAGGAGACGAATTCACGTGGGACATGAGCGATGCGGTGACGAGTTTGGATCAAGCAAGGCCAAATCAAATCAATCCATCAGTAATACAAAGGATTCGAGATTGAGCCCAAGCGAGGCGAAGGGTGCAAGGGCTGTGGGAGCGTGGACGATCAGATTGAATCGAGTTTGTGACTTGACCCGTTCGTTTCATTTTTCTCTTCTCACGAAGGTATTCGAGTATCCATTTAATCAACAGTACCTGTTTTCTGAAGTTATACGACCATCCGTAAACCTGGATATTGAAGGATAAACCGATCAAAAGGGGAATGAGAAGTGGCGTATTCTAATTGGCCCGGCATTAATGACCTTGTAATGTACAGATGGAGACATTAGATACATAGACACAGACGAAAACAGTAACGTAGTTTCTCCTAGAGACAACAATCACACACACTCTTTTGGAATCAACATCTAGTCTTTTTCTCAACGTGGATGGTCTTTTGTGAAGTTGAATCGGTGGAGGAACCAAGATCGCCAAGGTAGATTGTCACTCTTTGGGACGAAACTGACGCCGCCCTAATCAGTAAGGTAGAAACAGTAGTATGAGTACTCCGTCCGACCTCAGCTCTCAACCCTCAATACATAACACAGCTCAATAGGACCCACGCCCCGAACTCTTGATCAACAGCAAGATAAATCCAACAAACACAACAATGATCAACGGATCAAGTCAACCTGGAGGATAAAGCCAGCCACACACGCCCCGCACCTCGAATTCCCCCGGCTTTGCTTTGCGGGGAGCCAAGTCACTTGCCTAGACGCCGGACGGCATCCTCAGCCAGGTCGGTGACTTGGTGGTGAGTCTGTGGCTCCTTGACCTCATCAGCCCGCTCCCCACTGTGACTAAATCAGTCATTAATAACAGTGCGGGAACGAGGGCGTTGAACTTTGTTCTGTATACCGGGTATATCTTGTCGTATCAGGTCTGGGCACCAAACACTCACTCCCCTTTGGACATGTTCCTCCAGAAGCAGATGCCGTGTTCCTGATCTTTGAGTGTCTCTACTCGAGGACGAGCTGTTTTTGTCAACAGTAAGTCTGATTTGCGCCAACCATCCTCACAACAATGTCCCATGCCCGAGGATATCTCGGAGCCACGACTGCCAAGTACCACATGCCTCATCATGGAATATATCACTGTCGATCTCTCGACTCTCCAACTTCCAAGTTCCAAGCCCGAGGTTAGCTGGAACAGGTCACGCAGTCAGTCTTCATCATCGCGTGTACAGTCATTGACACTTGGACATCCTTGTCCGCGAGCGCAAATGTATGGGGAAGCGGGACGGTTGAGCGGCAACAGGCCCAGCCAATTGAACCACATAAAGACAGCATTACGCACTCCCGTCCATGAGATATGCCTCTTCAAGAGTCTCCAGACGAGGCCAAGTGCTCAAAGCGGCCAGTCAGAGCTGCTCAGGGTCCTATGACTCGGAACACGACGACTCAAAAGGCCAATATACCCACTGCCACTGTACCCCAGATTGGATCACCCCAGGGGGTAATCACTGCATAGAAGGCTGTCCTGGGGTCTCCACAATCCATGCCATGTCTATACAAGAGACTAACCGTATATCGGCAACCGAGCATATCCAGAACGAGAAAGCCATTGATGTTGATCATAAAAATGCGCGGATAGTTCGAGCTGGGGTGGTTCAGAGAGAGGTCGATACAAAATACAATCTTTTGTTCGTTTTTAGCAGATCGAGGACGGACTGCGCACAAAAGAGCAACCTTCACCATGAATCAATATACCCTCTGGTGTATTATTTACACCTCCTTCGGGGCTTTCTTCTATGGCTATGACTCCGGACTCACCACGTCCATCATCGCCTATCCCGAGTTCATCGGATACTTTGATTTCAACTCAACGACCCTGGGAGCCATGGGGTCGGTCTACTATGCCGGTATCTTCCTCGGAGCCGCGTCCAACGCTTGGCTTCCCGATAAGTTTGGCCGGCGGAGGATCGTGCAGGCCGCAGCGATCGTGTGTCTCCTGGGTGCCGGGATGCAAACTGGCGCTCAGAACATCGGAACCTTCCTCGGCGGGAGAGCAATAGGAGGTATTGCCAATGGCATGGTGTGGTCCCTTTGCCCTCTATATGCCAGTGAGATATCGCCGCCTCATGTGCGAGGACGGGTGGGAGGTCTGTACAAGTAAGTCACATAAGCCCCCTCAATCTGATATCACCCCCTAACGCGGCCAACAGCGTCAATATCAATGCATCTTACGCGCTTTCCGAATGGATGGGCGTGGGCTTCTCCTACATCACAGGCGGCGAATTGAAGTGGCGCGTCTTTCTAGCCCTGCAACTCATCCCGCCTCTCGTCTTGCTCGTCGGAGCCATCTGGATGCCTGACTCGCCGCGCTGGCTGATTGCCAAAGGGAAACACGAAGAAGCGTTGACTGTTCTCCAAAAACTGCACGGCGACGGCGTGGAGGGACCCGGTCCAAAACGCGAACGCTCCGCCGAGGACAGCATCGATCTGGACCAGCCCACGACACCGTTCTACCAGCGCGAGTTTGAACAGATCCGCGAGCAGATCCGACTGGAGCAAGAGATCCCTCAGCTGGGGATCGTGGCGATCATAAAACGCCCTTCCTACCGCCGCCGCCTGTACATCCTCCTCTTCTTCTTCCTCTTCCAGATGCTCACGGCCATCATCCCCCTCCAAAACTACCAGGTGCTTCTGTACCAAGCGCTCGGGTTCGACGGTCGCATGGTCCTGATCATGGTCGGCATCTGGGGCACCACGGCCTTGGTCGTCGGCATCGTCGGCATGTACTTCTTCGACCGCCTCGGTCGCCGGAAGAGCTTCTTCATCTCCATCTCCATCATCCTGCTGGGCAGTATCATGCTGGCCATCTTCTGGGCCCGGCTGGAGTTGACGGGTAACTCGAGCAGGGCGCTGGCTAGTCTGGCTGTCTTTAGCATGTTTGTCTTCCTGTGCGGGTATGGTTGGATCATGAATGCCTTTGGTTATACATATGTCCCTGAGATCTTGGTGAGTGACGCATCTTCTATCCCTCCTTTTTTTTCGAGATTACTGACACGCTCGACGATTAGCCCATGGAAGTTCGAGCAACAGGCATGGCAATGGGATATTCCGCAAAGACAGCCTTGACCATCATGCTGGTCCAAGTGACCCCAATCGCCATGGAAGCCATCAGCTGGAGATATTTCATGATCTTCATCTTCATGGATGCAATCTTCCTGGTTGGCTTTTATTTCTTCTTCCCCGAGGTATGCATGCGCCAGCACCCGCCTTTTTTCCTATAATTATCGTCCCTTTAGTTTGCTAACAGGGTGATAATAGACCGCAAACATCCCACTGGAAGAAGTGGCAGCCATCTTTGGCGACAAAGTTGTCATGAAACTTGATGGGGACAGTAAAGCACAACACGTGGATTCCATCGAGGAAACTACCGTGACTCGTGGGGATGAGGAACGGGTTCCGACGGAAAAGGCCGGTGCTGGGTATGATCATATCGAGGGGACTAAGCAGTGAAAATTCCCCGAGTTGTTGGAGAGATTACAAAGTTAGGGGGTACACAATCATCATGATCAGATAAATGTGTCGAGAAGGAGGAGGAGGAGGAGGATGTGAGAGGAGCAAAAAGAAGGAGAGATACACTCGGTGCAGAAGGGTTTCTGTGCAAGAGTTGGTGGCTGGATCCCGCTACACTTTTGATAGTGATCAAAGATACAGAAGAAACAAGACTATTCATTGCCCTTGGGAAATAAATTGCCGTAGTTGGAGCCTCGTACCCCTCCAGCGACCCCAGTCACTCCCTTTGAACCACCGTCATCATAATCATGATCGTTTTCAGGATGATGTCGCAGTCTGCATCTGCAAGGGCCGGTAGAGACCCCCATTCAGCTACAGTACTAGCAGAGTAGCTGGAGCTGAGCTGAGCTGAGCTGGAAAGTACCAACCAAAGACGGATAGATAGATGGTCCCCGGATATGTGATTCCGAACGGCGAAGACCGAACAGAGGACGGAGGAGGTGTACATAAGCCTCGGCCCCTGGAGCTAGGTCCATCTAAGCTTCAAGTTAGAAGTCTTGATAGGAAACATCTGACCTTCTGTCTGTCTGTCTGTCTCTGTCTGTGGCTTGCTGAGAAGGGGAAGAGGAAGAGGAAGCCGAAGCCCGAAGTCTCAAGTACCTTACTTAGCTGGACTAGTTAGTAAAAAAGAGGTAGTAAGTACTCCGTACAGATGGAGAGAATGAGAACGCCGAATCGGTGAACAAGGAAGTGAACACGAGGTTCTCGTATTTTCCGGGGTTCAAAGTGGACAAGGCGTGCGCCACTCCGGCGACCTCGCTCGACATCTATTGGAATCGGGCAGTCTGCATGGGGTGTTCATATCATTCATTATTGGTCTGCTATCCATCCAGCCCCGAAGACAAGTTCAGCTGCAACGAGAGAAAGAGAGAACAGAGAATAGAGACATAGAGAGAGATGGAGAGATGTGCCTCTTACATTAAATAGAGAGTCTGGGACGCACCCTGTCACACACACATACTCTCTCTCTGTCTCCCACCTCCATACTCCAGACTAATCGATCACCAACCCTCTCAGCTCTCAGCCCAGAATTAAAGAGCAAGATCTCTTCAAAAATGCCTTCTTACCCCACAACACCAGCCTTCATCAGCTACACCAACGGCGGCACAGAGTCGCGACTACGCGAGCACCCAGTCCTCAATTTCCTATTCCACCACCAAGAATCCTTCGACCACGGCACGATGAAGAAGGAACCATACACGGCCTTCCACGCGACGGATTTCGTCTTCACCAAGTCCGACGGCACGGTCTTCGCGCCTGGTGAGGCGTCTTGGAAGGGCTGGCTTGATGGGTATGCGCCGTTTGCTGAGCATCTGCATAAGGCGCGGTATGTGAATGTGTATGAGGTCGAGCGCGACGGTGAAGGGGCTAGGACATGGGAGATGATGGGGCTGGCGAATGTGTATGGCGACCTTCATGTACCAGGCCCAGGGGAGAAGACAAAGACAGATCTGTCTGGTCGGAAGTGGGATGTTGTTGTCCCTGGGGCGTTGCTTTTCAAGTGCGTTGAGGATCCGGAGGGGCCGAAGGGGTTCAAGGTCAAATCGATCACTTTGTTTGGAGATGGGACGCCCGTGGTGGTGGAGATGATCAAGCGTGGGATGGTCAAGCCGGAGGATCTTCTGAAGTAGATTGGACAGAGGGGGAATGGACTTCACGGGAGAGAGACAATGGGATGGTAGATGTGATTTCGAAGAGAAGAGACCTTGATAAGATGAGAACAGAAAGAAGATGGCAGCCAGCGGGATGCCAAGGCAAGGCTGTTCACCCCTGGAGGCGGCACCGGTCGAGGGCAGGCTTTAAGTTGACCTGGAGATATTATGTGTATGTGGAGTGGAGACTAGATGATAGCAAATGGACATAATCCTCTTTGCTCCCCTGTCAGACACTTCATGCTGTCTGACGCAGGGACCTTTGATACCTGGAGAATGGAGACTGGAGAAGAAGCCGATCCAAGTGCCGGATTGTGCCGAGAGTGGAAGCCAAGGAAGGAAACTGTCGCCTGAACAATGAACAATAAACACTCTGATCCATGATCGACTTCCAGCTCGTCAAAACAATGGAAGCATCAACCTGAATATGACGGCTTCTCCAGCAATGGCCCAATCCAACCAGGCCGACCCGTCGCGGCCCAACTTCCTCATCATTGTGGCCGATGACCTGGGATACTCGGACGTCGGCGCCTTTGGAGGGGAGATCAAAACACCAAATATCGACAGCCTCGCACAGGAAGGGATCCGCCTCACCGACTTCCATGCCGCCGCCGCCTGCTCGCCGACTCGATCGATGTTGCTGACCGGCACGGACCATCGCAAGTGGCCACCCACTTTTTATCTCCTCGTACTGACTTGTTCCCAGACATCGCAGGTCTGGGCACCATGGCCGAGAGACTCCAGGAGTTCCACAAGGGACAACCGGGCTATGAAGGGTATCTGAATGACCGGGTGGCAGCGTTGCCTGAGCTTCTCCGTGACGCCGGGTATCGGACCATGATGGCTGGGAAATGGCATCTTGGGATGACGCCGGACCGGTATCCGTACAAGAGAGGGTTCGACCGATCGTTCAGCTTGCTCCCGGTAGGAGAACAAGAGCCATAGGTGAGCACGAACACAACTAACTTTCAAGATAGGGCGGCGCCAACCACTACGGCTGGGAACCACAGCTACAAGAGCAGGAAAAGGCTCAGGCGCCGCGAATCCTACTGAAGAAAGCCAACTTCTACGCGGAAGACGACAAGGCGCTCCAAGTCAAAGATCTGGGTCCCAGCTTCTACTCATCCGAATCCTTCACGACCAAACTGCTGGAATACTTTGAGGAGCGGGATGCCGACCAACGACAGCAGCCGTTCTTTGCCTATCTCCCCTTCTCAGCCCCGCATTGGCCCTTACAGGCCCCCGAGGAGGACTGCCGGGACTACCGGGGCGTCTACGACGACGGGCCGGACGCGTTGAGAGAACGACGTCTCACCCGCCTCGAGGAATTAGGTATCATCACGCCGGAAACAAAACCGCACGAGGTAGTCTCCGTCCCGGTCGACCGACCGCTCAGTCGCGAATGGAAGACGCTGTCGCCGGAGGAGAAGAAATTCTCGTCGCGCACGATGGAGGTTTTCGCAGGCATGGTACAGAACATGGACCGTAACATCGGGCGGGTGATCTCGTACCTCAAGACGACGGGCGAATACGACAACACGGTCGTGCTCTTCATGTCGGACAACGGCGCCGAGGGGCTCCTGATGGAGGCGTACCCGGTCGTGACGGAGAACATCTTCGACTACATCGACCGGTACTACGACAACAGTCTGGAGAACATGGGCCGTAAGGACAGTTATCTGTGGTACGGCCCGCGCTGGGCGTCGGCGGCGATGGCGCCCCTGAGACTGTACAAGGCGTTTTCGTCCGAGGGCGGGATTCGCGTGCCGTTTATTATCAGATATCCGCCTTTGACGGCGGGGCGGGCGGGAGAGATCGATCGCTCCTTTGCGACTGTTATGGATATCTGCCCGACCCTGCTCGACCTGGCGGGCGTTCGACATCCCGGAGGTGCGTCGTACCACGGTCGACCTGTGGTATCTATGCGTGGAACCTCGTGGGTACCCTACCTCTCGAACTCGGGACAGCAACGACACATCCACGGCGACGACTCGGTCATGGGGTGGGAACTCTTCGACCGATCGGCGCTGCGCAAGGGGAAATGGAAGGCTGTCATGATCCCCAAGCCCTTCGGCCCGGGAACCTGGCAGCTGTACGACCTGGACGTCGACCCGGGGGAGACGGACGACTTGGCTGGCAGACATGGGGATAAGTTAAAGGAGCTGTTGGGCCATTGGGACGAGTATTGTCGCGAGGTGGGCGTTTCGGGTCTGCCGCCTCAGTATGGGGTGTTGAATGTTGAGGGTTAAAAGGGATAGATAGATGACAACGACAAGGTGAGTTGATAGTTAGTCATATATGGTGGGTGGGACAGGATCGGTGGAGTTCCTCTAGATGGGAGATGGACGGAGCCCCACGTTCATTTGATAGCAACTGAAGAGCAACGGCAGTTATCGAGGAACGTGGAAAGGTGGCGGACGGGACAGGGGGATGGAGTACAGTATAACCGGGGACGATGATACTTCCGCTCCGGGGGGGAGGAGGGAGGAGGGAGGCCTAATGGGGTTTCGTCTGCTGTTTAATGCCTATCTCCGCCGATCTTAGTAATATAGAGATTGACCCGTCCCTCCTAGATCTCCTTTACGGGTATTTCTTTTTGACTCTTATACTACTAGTTTCAGTATCCCGGCAGCTGCACTTACGCGTACAGTATGTATGTCGTTCCGATTCTCGGCGTATTCTCCTCCGAAGATTGAATTAGTCATCTGCCTGCCCCACTTTCCTCTCCTCCCCAACCGGGCCGGCCACTGACTGCCACCCATTACTATCTGTCTCTCTCTGATTCCCAGTGGCTTCTCCTCTCCTCCCCCACCAAAGTACTACCTTCCCCTTCCCCCTCTCTCCCTCCCTCCCTCTGAAGGTGACCCCCCATCACGAACTTCGTCGCACCCAGATTCCCGACCGGCCGATAGCCGCCCCTCGCCTCCCGCCTCCGATTGATTCGATTCTGCATCTCTCGACCAGCTCCCACTTTAGGAAAATGCTCTTTTACCTCCTACAAGCCCGTCCCGCACTTTGCAAATGCCGTCCTTGAATATCGTAGCCTATCGCATCTCTCTTGTCTCTGGAACTTTATAAATCAGGGAACAGACCCATTGGACGGGCAACTCAACTCAATATCAACGTCATTTGACGTGATTGATTCACGAATCACGGACCCCCGCGCTACTACGACTGCTACTACAAGACGTAGTCTGCAGTCTGTCCTTTTTCTTTCTTGTTCTCTCCAATTCGCAAGACAGTCACTCCCCTCCATTTCCATTTAATCATTCCATCTCCTAGTTGATACTCTCCAACCTTCAACACACTCATAACAAACTCCCACAAACATGGCTGTCCGATCCGCTTTTGACCCCAAGGACATGGTGTTCCGTCACCTGGGCCCGACCGGCTTGAAGGTCTCCGTCCTGTCATTGGGTATGCCAACCAAACACCTGTCACTCCTGAGGCAATACTAATTGACGAATAGGCGGCTGGTTGACCTATGGCGGAACCCAAAAGGGCAACATCGTCAAGGAGTATGTGGCTACCTTCAGCATCCTCGATCAGTGCTAATCTCGCTTTCGCCTACAGCTGCATGCAAACTGCTTGGGATCATGGCATCAACTTCTTTGACACCGCCGAGGTTTGAACTCGCGCTCGCCGATCCACCTCGCACTCGCTAACGATGATCCCAGACCTACGCCAATGGAGAATCCGAAGTCGAAATGGGCAATGCCCTTAAGGAACTCGACTGGCCGCGTGACGAATACGTCCTGTCGACCAAGATCTTCTTTGGCACCGGCCGTAAGGAACCCAACACTCGTGGTCTCTCACGCAAGCACGTCGTCGAGGGCCTCAAGAGCTCGCTTGAACGACTCCAGCAGCCCTACGTCGATGTCGTCTTTGCCCACCGTCCCGACTACGCCACCCCGATGAAGGAAATCGTCGAGGGCTTCACCCAGGTCATCCGTAACCTGAACCTCGCCTACTACTGGGGCACCTCGGAATGGTCGGCCACCCAGATCACCGAGGCCACCTTGATCGCCGAGAAGTACAACCTGATCGCCCCGATCGCCGAACAACCCCAATACAACGCCTTCCACCGCCAGCGCTTCGAGGTCGAATACGCTCCCTTGTTCCAGGAGTACAAGTACGGCACCACCATCTGGTCCCCGCTGGCCTCGGGCCTACTGACCGGAAAATACAACGACGGCATCCCCGAGGGCTCGCGATTCAGCAACCACAAGGAATTCTTCAACAGCACCATCGAATCCCTGCAACAGCCCGAAGGCAAAGCCAAGATCGAAAAGGTCAGGAAATTGACCGCCATCGCCGAGCGGCTGGGTGGGAACATGTCTCAGCTGGCTCTGGCCTGGGCCGCGAAGAACCCGAACGTCAGCACCGTCATCCTCGGCGCCACAAAAGTCGAACAGATCATCGACAACTGCAAGGCCCTTAAGGTGCTGGAGAAGCTCGACGACAAGACCGTGCAGGAGATTGAGGACATTCTCGACAATAAGCCCGCCGCGGCCCCGAGCTTCGGCCGGTCGAGGTAGGCTTTTGTTTTTCTTTACTCTTCCTGAATCAAACCGAACCGCATGGGGATGAGGTTGTACCGTCTGCGGTGTAAAATGGAGAGAAGAAAAAAGGAAAAGGAATGGAGAGAAATAGCTTGGAGAGGGCGGGTCGAGCGAAATATTAGATCAACTCAAAAAGGCAACAAGCTGATTCGGAACAAATTTCCTTTGACTCTCCAATAGACGCGAATGGCGCCAGCGGTCCGCGAGACTATAGAAGCAAGAAGCAGAAAAGCCGAAAGAGGACGTACGTACGCGCGAGCCAAACTCGAGCCAGCGAACGAACGCATCGGGTCGAACAGGCAACGAGAAAACGGGGAATTGTCAACGAACGAATAGAGGAGAGGAGAGGGCAGAGAAGCTACTCGTGGCAGCACGACCGGGAGGTTATCTTAAAAGGACGATGAAAAGTGTGAATCCCAACACCCACGGACTATCCGATCAATCATTGCCACCCCTTCCTGTTCGATTCTCCCTTTTCTTTTTGATTTCTTTTCCTTTTTACTTTCGGTATTCTTCTTCTCTGTTTCCTTTACACAGAGTGGTTCGCTGCTTGCCCTCAATGAGCGTTGAAGGACCTAGATTCCAAGCCCTCGAGAGTGATCTAAGGTTTAGTTTGTACAGTTGGTTGCAGGGCACATTCCTAGTTTCCGGTCCTTTGTTCGTTTCGGAGATTGGACAGATGACCACAGACAATACAGCCTCAACCTCTCCAGAGTACTTAGGATGTCTTGATCAGGTGGGTAACTACGATGTCAATCCCAAGAGTACACGATACTGACTTCTTTGACAGAATTCCGTGTTTCACCCATCAATGTTGTGTGCAGCGAAAGGTCCCTGACTTGGAAACAAACATTTGCCTCCCCAAATCTCAAACAAAGAACTTTTTGCCGGGAACAGGATCAGATGATTCAACGTGGCCGAACTGGGATCGCAGAAAGACATTTCTTTGTTTCTGTTCCTTTGCACAAGGTATGGCGTGCAGAAACATAAGTATATTGTGCTCTCATCCCTTGCCTTCGAAGATCAAATCAACAAGGCGCCGCCAGTCATTCCAGTCTACTCATTTCCCCTCCCCTCTCAGAAATGCGTTCATTCCTCTTCTCAATCACGACCGTCATCCTCGCCGGCCTTGTCGCCGCCCAAGAACACGACCCCGCCGCCGCAGCCCAAATCACACCTGCGCCTACGGGTCTTCCTTTCAATGAGACGATCACCATCTGGGGCACGCCGCTCCTGAAGCCCGATGACCCGGACTATGTCACCCCCGAGGAGGATCAGGTGCTCAGGAAGCGCACGCCGCCCGCGGGGGTTTATATGTGCGAGAACAAGAACTGGCTCGGGAAGTGCAATTGGGTACCTATGCAGGAATCCGTGTGCATGAACTATCCCTTTGACGCTGGCTCTTCTTTCGGGGTAAGTACATTTTTCCTCTCCTGACTATGGTAACTACTATGACATATCCTGCTAACCAGCTTTCTTTGATTTCCCGCTCTCCAGCCATCAAGGGGATGGCAGTGCATATTCTACTACACGGCGCCCTGCGAACCCGCATCCACAGATGGAAAGCTCACGTATCCCGGAACTCCGAATTTAGGAAGCGTCTACAAAAACGAGTTGAAACCTACCTCGTACAGGTGTAGGCCTTGTCCCCAGTCAGCGAGCTGGTAAGTCTCTTCCCCTTGCTCTTGCAGAGTCGGGGCGCTTTGTTTGCTGACGTCTGAACGCCTGCCTGCATTTAGTGTCAACAACGACGCCCCAGACTGGATAGAGAATACGGCGAAAAGAGGGTACATGGCGTCGGACGGGAAATGCTACAGGTGGAACGGGAAATGGAAATGGACGACCTGTATTGGATATGTTCCTCCTCCGACTACGAGCAAGAAACATAAGTGAGATGGTGGGTGAGTGAGTGAGTGGGAAACACACAAGAGAGAGAAGGGGGGTGAAGGAAGGGCCGGATTCATCAAGATGTCCTTCCTGGTCACCTAGCGAGTGGCCAATCTAGGGCCTATTCAAATTTCTTTTCATCGTTACTATTTAATTCAGGATTGAATCTAAGTTTCGAGGTCTGACGAGGCTCTGTTCCTGCATGCGGAGTATACTCTTTAATTCGCCCTCATCTAGCTGACGCCTATGTATAAACCTTTGCTAGAGTATGAGTTTGAGTATCAGAGTAGTGGGGCAACTTACGTCGTGCTTTATTATCACTTACTCATGGCCTCTTCATTCTTAGGAGAAGATATCGAACTAGTTACGCTTACAATTTATCATCCACCCAAGCCGAAGACAAAGAAGTACCCAGCCCGAGAACGTCACTGCTCCAACAAGGAAGCAGAAACGTGAGAGGACAGAGAACAAAGAATCAGGGGAAGGACACGCTCCATCTCCAATGCCTATCACAAGTAGCCAATGAGAAAGAGGAATCTCGTCTATGTTCACGACAACAGGAGGAAAGAAGGATGTTGTCGCTCGAGAAGATCCGAGATGGGTTGTTGAAAAAAATAAGAAGGATACCAGCTAGGTACGATGGTAGGAAATGTACAAATTATATTTCTTTGTCCTCTATCTCTATGTAAGGCCGAAGATATATCGTAACGAGTCTTTCGTGGTCTTCACTCTATCCCGGTCACTCATTCTCAAACTTATTCACCAACGTACCGATGAACGGCAGAATCTCCACTGCAAACTCATCACCAGCCCTGATGCTGACTTTCGGTTTCCTGACGACACCAACCCCAGCCGGCGTCCCCGTGATGATCAACGTGCCAGCCGGCAAAGTGGTTCCCTGGGATAAAAAGCTAATCAACTTGGGAATCGAGAAGATGAGATCATCCGTCCCGCAGTCCTGGAGGACCTCGTCGCCGTTCTTGATGCCCCGGACGCGCAACTTGGCCGGGTCCGGGATCATGGACGGGGACACCAGCGTCGGCCCGATGGGACACGAGCCGTCGAAGCCCTTGGAGAAGCACCACTGCGACTGGGCGAACTGGGCGGCGCGAGAAGAGACGTCGTTGGCTGCCGTGTAGCCTAGCACGTGCGACATGGCGTCTGCTTCGGAGACGTTCTTTGCGGCTTTGCCGATCACGACGCCTAGTTCGGCCTCGTAGTCACCGCTGTCGTCGATTTGGGTGAGTTTCGGGAGGATTGTCGGGGTGGGATATGGGTCGCCTAGAGCGCTGTTTGGTTTCCTATCGCGAAAGGTCAGGAGACGGACGGGTCGGACAGAGTCGGAGATGGCGTAGGACACCCGCTTACAGGAAGACTGTGGGGACGGTGGGGATGGCCATGTTGACTTCAGCGGCATGTTGCTTATACTATCGAGGACACGTGAGTAAGACGGCAATTCTCCCTCGCGCATAGGTTAGAGAGGAGGTCTCACGTTCAACCCGATACATCGAATGGTGCCGACCTCCGACGCGTCGAGCGGACTCAGGACTCGGTCGATGATCGCGCTCTGGCCGCTCTCCTTGCCGGGAGACAGGACGGAAGACCCCGTGAAGACGTCGACGGCAACATCTTGGCCTTTCCGCAGAGCGAGGCCGACGTCGAGGTTGTCGTCCTTTGGCTGGCCGATCAGGACTTTGGAGGAGTCCGAACGAGGGACGAAGCGGACGAGACCTGGAGGGGAGTTAGCGAGAGTGGGAGCGAGGTGACAGACGAATTCGACGCACGCTTGAAGGGAGCTGAGGAAGCCATTGCTCGCAGCATGCCGGGTCTGTCCTCTCGAGTTCAGTGGTCTGATCGAGCGGCGGTCTTGATATATATGCGCGTATATAAATATGGAAGTGGGTGAAGCTTGAATTGAATGTTCGTGGAGACTCAGACTTCGGCGCATCGTCGGATCGGATCGCGACAACATTGATCCGATTCCCGGAACCGAAACCCGGAGCGGAAGTGGAACTACGTGTCTCCGTCTCCGTCTTCGGCTGCTGCCCCGCCACAATTGTATTTGCATTTCGTGGAGACATCAAACTTCAGTTCGACTTCAACTTACCCCACGCTGCTCATCTCAAGGTACATATTGGATCTCAACACCCGGATTGTCTTCTTCCTGATTATATCACGAAAGAAAATAAGCATTTGAACTCCCACAGCCGCTTTCGGGGACAGTTCAACAGCCAACTCAATCCTGTGTGAGCGCGAGCCAGCTTACTCTCCTCTGCGGAGAACCCAGATTGTGGGGATTAGTACACCACAGGGAAAGACAGGCGAGACAGACAGACACAACCATGGCCGACACTCCCTTCCGCCAGTATCTCCCGGACCTGAGCCAGCCTCGGTTCACGACCATGGCCACGCAGGACGCCCACGTCTACGCGCAGGCCTTCAAGGAGAAGGGGAACCCGCCCTGGATTCACGCCCTGTACCGACATTGGCTGGAGCTGCTAAAGGAGCCGTTCAAGGGCGTAACGAATGACGGTAAACTATGTCCCCCGAAAGTCCTTCATCAGCCGGACCTAACATCGTTCCAGGAACCGTACGGCCAGGTCTCTTCAAAGTCCAGGACGAAGGAATTCCAATCGACACTATCGTCCAGACCACCCAGAAACTACTCTCGCAACTGTCGCCCGCTCAGCTCTCCACGCTGTCCTACCACATCGACTCTCCAGAGTGGCGGACCTGGTCGAACCCGGAGTTCCTGCTGAGCGACAAGGGCCTCCGTCTGGACGAACAGACGCCGGCGATTCGAGATGGAATCCTCGCCATCCTCCGGGCCACCCTCTCCCCGGAGGGATACGACAAGGCCGTCGCCGCGATGCGTATCAACGGGTTCCTCGGCGATCTAGTCGGATCCCCGGCCGTTCTGAACGAACACAGCTACAACTTCGTCCTCTTCGGAAAGCCCTCGACGACCACAGCATGGGGATACAGCTTCTACGGCCACCACCTCTGCCTGAACATCTTCCTATACGGACCCCAAATCATAGTATCGCCATGGTTCACAGGCGCAGAACCCAACGAGATCGACGACGGTCCATACAAGGGCACACGGATCCTCCAGGAAGAGGAGAAACTCGGCCTCCAACTCATGCAGTCCCTACCAGCCGAACAGCAGTCCCAAGCCCAGATCTACAAGGAGATGAAAGACCCCTCCATGCCCAAGGGACGGTGGAACCACGACGACCAACGCCACCTATGCGGCGCATACCGCGACAACCGCATCGTCCCCTACGAAGGCATCCTCGTCTCCGAGATGTCCTCGCCCCAACAGACCCTCATCACATCCATCCTGAACGCCTACCTCCTCTACCTCCCCGAATCATCGCGCCGCGTCCGTCTAGCCGACTACGCCGCCCACTACTCCGAGACGTACTTCAGCTGGATCGGCGGATTCACGGACACAGACCCGTTCTACTACCGCGTACAGTCGCCCGTGGTGCTGGTCGAGTTCGACCACCACAGCGGCGTGTTTTTGAATAATGAGCACCCCGCGAAATTTCATATCCATACGCTTTTGAGGACGCCGAATGCGGGGGATTACGGGTATGCTTTGAGGCCGCTTGTTGAGGGGTCTGTGGCGCAGGAGTTCATTTGGGAGGGATAGAAAGAGAGAGAGAGAAAGAGATATGTAAAGTAGGGTAGGCATGGAAGGCGAAGAGAGTGTCTGGTTTGGTAGATAGCCAGAATAGTTGACTCGCTCGTCTTGTCCTCGAATATATACGAGTCCTAGGCATTGTTTAATGTGGTTCCGAGAATCCTACTATAGATCTCCGAAATTTCCACGTCTTAACCGGGCACCAACTCCTTCCCTTGATCTTGGGTTTCTTTCTTAGGAACCACTTGATGGCCTCCGCCAGGGTGAGAGGGAGTCCGACACCTCAAGGCCGAGGTCACGTGTTTCGGGCGTCCTATCCAGGCTACTATCGTCAGGGGTTCACCACCAGCGTCAAAAAGGCACATTATCATATACATAGGGGAGGTCTCGTGGAATGACAATTGTATGTTCTGGTTCTGAACTGTCGAAGAAAAAAAGGTATTGAATCATAATGAAATTTTCCACTTATTCAAGTCCCAGAGGAGAGAGAGAGAGGTCGCTTTGAGTTCGATTAGGAACAAAAAGAGGGAAAAAATACTATGAAGTAGAAAAACTATCCCCTTGGCCCCTTGCTCCGCAACTTCCTTCGCCTTTCGTTCCTCATTGTCTTTGCTTCATGGCCCATTCCAATTATTCCTTCGTGGAATCGTGAAATCGAAAATCTGAAATCAAAACAGTCGTCAAAAGGATCATCAGCACTGGCTGCTGTGCTTTCGTCATTCGTTGCAATCACCGTCTCGGTCTCAGAGTGAGTGCGAGAGAAGAGTTGGAAACTCAAATAGACTTGAATCCCGGTGTCTTCACTTGCTACTTCTGTCACCGTGTCATTGCTCAACTTTTTAGTTCCGTAATGCTTGTCGCCGGCTTCACCGACGTGTAGTGAAGTAAATAGCTCGTGACAGCTGAGAGAACTCTCTCTTTTTCAGTCAGTTTAGTTGACTCTCAGTCCACTTTTCTTAGCAAGTTCTCCCTAAAGGTGAGACTAAGCTAATAGAGAAGAAAGAGTATAGACAAATTTCTTTATCTCTTTCTTCGACAGTTTACTGAAGTAATGAGTTTTGCTTCATTATCGCTTGGGAACGAGTTCGACTCAAGGAAAGAGGAAGAGGAAATTGGGAAATAAAATAACTTTCACCCAGTTCTACCTAAATGAGAAAGAGGAACATGGAAAATAAAACGTCGCTGTAATCTCGTCCCAACTTTCGACAGGAAGAGAATTAGGGGGGAACTAGGAACGACGAGAAGAAATAGCGGTGGGAAATCGGCTAAAATTCAGAGGGAAAGTACAGAGTGCTGTACATACTGGATGTTCTCCCCTGCCACTTTGAGAACACTAGCTATGTATTCCGGAAGCCGCGACACGCCAGACGGAAGTCAGCCCAGAAAAAATCACACTTGGTGCGTGACTCCTCCCTTCTCATTAGCCTCCTCGGCCGTCGCGGTCGTCGTCGTCGCGGCACTGGCGCGTCTCTCCGCCTGAGCCTGGCTGAACTGCCTCAACCTCATTGGCACACCTCCCGTCCCGGCCCCCTGCTCTGACACGCTCTCCCTCGCGTCGCGGAAGCTCACGGCCGGTCGGAACGCCTTGGACTTCCATGCCTTGTCGACCAACTCGTACAGCTCGTCGACCTGCTCCAGCGTGAGGTTCTTGGTCTCGTAGATGAGCAGGTAGACGAAGACGAATGCGAAGAGGCAGAAGGAGCCCCAGATGAAGAAGACCTTGGACTGGAGGTTTGCGTGGTCCTCATCCACCAGGTACGGGGTCGAGTAGGCGATGGCGAAGTTGAACAGCCAGTTTGTCGCCGTCGTCATTGAGAGGGCCTTCGCTCGGACTTTCAGGGGGAAGAGCTCGCCCGTCACGACCCACGCGACTGGGCCCCATGACGAGGCGAAGAAGAAGATATAGATGCAGACGAACGCGATGGCTGCGCGTTGGGCTGGTAGGTCGGTCGTGCCGGCGACGGTGCCCGTGATGGCGACGATGAACTGCGCCACCGTCATACCGGCGGCACCCATGAGAAGAAGGTTTCGCCGACCAAGCTTCTCGACCATGTACAGGCCTGGGAATGTACTCGCCTAGAGAGAGTGAAAGTTAGCCATCCGCGGGAAACCCGTCGATCACGTGGGGGTGTACATACCACGTTGACAGAGTTAGTGATGACCTGGATGATGAAGGGGTCTTGGAATCCGGCTCTGAGAGAAAAAATAGTCAGCGTCCGACCTACAGGCCTTGCTTTGGAAACTCACCTCGTGAAATATGCCGTCCCGTAATAGAAAATGAAGTTCACACCAGACAACTGCTGCAAAGCCTGGAGGAGGCATCCCGTGGCGAGACGCTTGCCCACCGTACCCTTGAAGCAGTCCGCATAACTCGCCTTGCCGATGGACATCTCATACTCGTGGTTCGCACGGACTTCCGCCAGTTCCTCCACGAGGCCCGGGTGGTCGACAGGGAGACGACGGAGACGGGCCAGGGCGATGGCGGCCTTCTCGTGGCGGCCCTTCTTGATATGGAAACGAGGCGTCTCGGGTAGGCACAACATCCCTCCGACGAGGATGATGGCCCACAGGAACTGCAGTGCCACGGGGATACGGTAGCATCCTGTGTCTTGTCGGTTGCCGGTCGCGTTGTTCACGATGGCTGCGAGGAACAGGCCGATGGTGATGGCGAGCTGGTAGCATCCGACGATGGTGCCACGGATCCATTTTGGTGCTGTCTCTGATTGGTACAGTGGGACTATAGAGGAGGTGTTAGTCGGGAGAGTTCACCGGAAAAAAAGAGAGGAACCGATCTCACCCATTGCGGAGATCAGACCGACACCGTAACCAGCGAAGAATCTACCGGCAATAAACAGTGGTTGGCTCGTCGAAGCGGTCTGGAGGATGACACCCAGGTTGAAAACCACAGCCGTGGACAAGATCAAGCCCATACGACGGCCAAAGAAGTCTGCCGTCGGGGCAGCCGTCAAGGCTCCCAGAAAAGTACCGAGCGACAGGATAGAGACGATCAGGGACTCGTCACCCGAGCGAATGGCCGGTTCTCCATCGGAGTTGGTGTAGCCGTCCGAGAAGAGTATCTTCCAGTAATCCATTTCCAGGATTCCAGAGATGGTCCCCGTGTCATATCCGAAGAGTAAACCTCCGAATCTGAAACGGTCTCGTCAGTGATAGCTTGGAAGAGCAGACAAAAATATACTCACGCGACAAAGACACCGATGACAATGGCCGGCCATGCGGCACCGGCCTCCTCGCCGGGCTTCTTCAATGGAATCTTCGTCATGGCTGGTGTGATTTCAGTTCAGCCTCCAAGAAATGGGGACGGTAGGGGAGAAAAAGAGAGCAGATGGGAAGAGAGAAAAACCTGCGAGGACAAGAGCAGTCTGCTTGGGACATGGCAGGTATTTTGTAGGGGGATGCCACACCACGCCCTCGCTCAGAACTCGTATGTCATTCCTCCCCCAGCTACGTAACAACTACCTGGCAGTCACCACGAGGGATCCCTGGAATCCGGGGATGGGAAGTTCCTGACGATGAACGGCGAAGGAGGAGCCAGCGGGCGGGGGAGAGGTAACGTTCTATCGTCATTGAACCCATTGACCCATGACAGAGCCATGGCGCAGTCAAGCAAGGGCAAGCGAAACCAAGGAGGTGATTCGCAAAGGCGAGATCAGGGAAGAAGCAACATAGCTGGGAACGAAGAAGCGACGGCGGATGACCGAGCCAGGATGCTAAGAGAGAGCCTTGGTAGTCTTGGAGCCTTGTCTATGGTTGAGAGATGCGAGATGCGTCTGGTGATGGGGGATTTGCAGCGGAGAAGGTTGCAAAGGGAGGTCGATCGAAGCTGGGCGGAAGCATTGCCAAGCTGGCTAAGAGTATACGAGAGGCTTCCGCTGGCTGAGACAGGGATGGGAGATATTGGCGAGCGCCGCTGATGCCATCGCGGATCGAGATCGCAGACGACTCTCCGGACATCATACATCATACATGTTTTACAGAAAAACGTGAGGCTACGTGACTCCCGTGCCGTTGCCCGTAACGGGCTCCTTCAACGTCGAATCGGCTCTGATTGCAACTCATTACTCGTAGGTGGTCCTTTGCCAGCCAGGAGAATGGCCGAAAGGGAAAGAGGACCTACCAGTCAGTACTACGTTTTTCTGAAACTTCACGTGGTCCATGCTAAGTCGGCAGGTCGGCATGGGATCAACAGGAGAACGGCCTACAGGATAAAGAATTCAAGTGGATATATACTTAAACCACGCGAGGTTGTCACCACGTGATACATCTGAGGCTTCAAGGATACTAGGTATATACAGTGTGGTTATCAGATAGACCGAAGATTTATATAGAGAGCTAAAAGAAGCAAAAAGTAAAGCAGCTCCTACAAGAATTAGGGTTCAGAGTCGATTGCGTATTCAGGCGGGGACATTTGAAGCTTTATTAGAAGTCCGGGAATACAACGAACGGTGCATAGTACTCGGCAAGATAAAATGTCCATGAAGTACAACTGATGGGACTTGAAGCTGCTTCGACACCCGATCTGTCGAGCTCTTTGATGATGCGTAAGATTGATCTCTGGTCTTTCGAGAATGCTTATGAACTCAATTAAGGTACACAAGCTGGAAACACGCTACAGCATGGCTGGAAGTTGCCACTTCTAGGCTTTCTCGTCGCTCTGGGTACATCTTTTGACCCAGCTCTTCCTTCTGTCCACTCGTCGTGCGCCCAGAAGGAAAGAAGTCCCGCCCTGCCCTGCCCCCGAGAGTGAGGCTCAAGTCGTGCTTCCCGATCATCCAAACACAACTCTAACAGCCTGCACGGTATTAGGATGGTTCGTAAAGGTGACAACCAGCGTCTTCCCGGTCTCGTCGAAATATGGATGTGGCACGGCCGCGTACACCGAGCTTCCCTCCGTGATGGGCGTTGCCTGGTACAGCGTGATGGGTTCGGACCACGGACCTTCGGGGTTCTGTGCCGTCTGGACCAGCACTTTCGAGTTCATCCAGTTGTCTGCCCAAGATGTTAGCTCCTCAAAAACAGCTTCTTTGGAATTACAAGTCACTTACCGCAGTACACGAACAGAAAACACTGGAAATAGGTCGACCACACCACCTGTCCCTGGTTGATCTGCCAGAAAACACTCTCCTTTTCTCCGATCGTTTTCCCATCCAGATGCTCGCTTTGCCATGTCTCACCATTCCAATACTCATAGCAGTCAACAGTTGTCGCTTCCTCCACTGGCACCCGTGTCAGATACACCCATGGATTGCCTTCTGGACCGTGGCCGTATGCGTAGACATATCCGTTCCATCTCAGGGCGCACACATCACCGTACCATGGTTCGGATTTCGCGTCCCACCAGTATTGAGGAGGCAGGCGATGGATCTGCGGGACGGGGGGATTGCGGGATGTATTGAGGGTGATGGAGGCGACACCGGCGCCTATCAGGTTGTTTGTCCCGTTGGGTCGATGGTTGAGGAGGAAGAACATGATTCCTTGAGTCGGTGAGGTCGTTTGAACAACGTTGGTGATGCCCAAGGCGCAGCTGGACGGTTCTTCACCGAAGTCGTCGATCAGAGGGCAGAATTGCGGAGGATAGCCGTCGTCATTCAGGATCGGGTCGACCACGGTGAGAGGATCTTGGGTGGCCAGAGCAACCGAGTCGCTGGTCATTCCACGCCAGGTGTCACTGTAGTTGGCGTCGCTATAGAGCGTATCACCGTAGCTGAGAAGGACGTATTGACCGATCTGTCCCTGAAACCCCAGGTCGCGTTTGACGTAGGTGGTCGCACTCTTGACATCTCCCAGGAAATCGACACAGCTCACGTTGATCTGTGGGGGATACGACTTGCATGGTTCGGTTTTGTTGGAGAGTGCAGCCTGACCAAGATTGGTGATATTCGGGACTGGGGAAGTCTGCACCAGGTGAGTCAGGCCGGAAATAAAGAATATGGTGAAAAGAGGAAGACGATCCATGAGTAGATGAGAGAGAAAGATTCAGGCATTTCAAATCTCTCGGTGCTTGCAGAAAGGATATATAGAGAGTGCGAGGGAAGTTGAAGAATTGTGGCGTGGGCTTGGTGGTTTTGTTCGTAGGAGGCAATCAATAGAAAAGTGTGATGGACGGCAGTATTCCTGGTGAATGGCAGGGACAATAGCAGTGACAACAATGACGTAGAAACGGTGTTGAATAGCTGCTATTGAGGCGAGCGACCCTCATCCCCGGCTATTCGGGCAGAAGAGCGTATCATCGCAGCAGAACTTGGGAAATGTACCACATACCTCTGTGGGTTGTGAGAGTTTGAACCGCAATCGGTGAGGATCGGATACCATAGAAGGGCTTGAAACTTGGTTGTGCTGGCCTTCGTCGTCATTTAGGGGCGTGATCATGGTGGGATGGGTGTCTGGCTGACCTGAGGGTGAGGTCGAACTCGGTCCCGTGTGATTGTCGAGCAGTTGATTGACAGCTTGACCTGCCCACTGATACATGCGTCTGCGCAAGCTCCGAGGTTGTTGTGTACCCTTGTCGAGTTCGACCATGGCTTTGAACTGTCCAGGTATTCGCCCTTTGAGGTGGATTGGTGTTGCACAGAAGGTTCTTGTGTTACTGAGGCTTCATGTGATGGATTTGGGGAGTCAGATCGGCTGTCGAACTCAGGCCAGCTGTTAAGGCTCACAACCGGCAGTGCAAGCGTTCATAGAGTCCGAACCGTCTTGAAGCCGCGCTCATCCGGTTGTTCAAGTCATATGTATTGAGTGAGAGGAAGAGAAGCCTCGGTTGAAAGATAAATCGACCACATGCCGTCGAGGCCAGGATGTCGCGACCTTGTCTTGGCGGTCGTTGGAAATGTAGTGACTTGACTCCGAAGTGAATTGATTTGACACTCTCTCTGACATGAGGGGTGCACACTCCTGTTCACTCCGTTCGTTTCCCAATTCGAGGGAGCAGCAGCCAGGTGGCGGTCATGGACGCAAAGGAGATCAACACCACCGGATGAAGGACGACGGTAGTCAATCTCTGAGCCAACAATCCGGTGATGAAAGGTACTAGTGCGCCTCCGGATGAGCCCATCGAGGTCACCACTGACAAGCAGCTGATTTGAATGTTCCGGGGAAGTAGTCTGGCGAACACAGCCGTGGCGCATGGGTAAATTGGTCCGAGAAACAGGCCCACAATTGACTCTGCTACGGCGTTGCCAATGATGTTGGGGACGAGCCAGACCAGAAGTTGAAAGACTGCTGCCCCGACAATCAGGAGTATGACAGCCAGTCTTTCTCCAATCTTGTGGGCAAAGTGAGTCAGGACGAATCTCCCGACAGTAATGCCGCCCCAGAACCCCGAGGTGACATTTCCGACTTGTGCTGGATCTCCATTTCGATAGTGAATCAAGTAGGAAATCACCCATCCTGAGATGGCAACCTCTGCACCTTGGTAGAAACTGTTGGAAGTCAGTAGGTGATTCTGACCATGTCGAGGCTACTTACAAGATAAAAGTTGCTCCCAGAAGAGTGGTGCGGTTCTTGATGGCCTGGAGAAGGAGCTGAGACTTGGTCGGTTCACCCAATGCGGCAGCTTGTCGAGACGCTGTCCGTTCCAGGCTGGTGAGTAGTTGCACAGCAGCATCATTCTCAAAGCCTTTGTAGGACCAGCCCAGAAACAAGATGGATAATAAGGATAACGAGAGTGGGATGAAGTAGAAGTATGTCCAATGGACACCTCCGGAGACCATGGCAGTGGCCATCAGAGGCGCAAATACACCGCCCAGCTGACGATAGTTAGTGATATCAACGTTGAGGCGAGACGATTTCCACGTACTCCATATAGACCATGGCAAAAGCCCAAAATGACGGTCCCGTTCAGCAGATTGACGATAAAGGCGTTGGTCAAAGCCAGAAAGAGTGCCATCCCGCAGCCCATGAAATAGAAACTAACAACGACCACGGGAAATGGAGGGGTGCAAACCAAAGCCACGTAGCCAATACTCAGTAAAGAAGCCGAAATCATGCAAGAGCGAGACCTGCCGAGGCGGGCCTCAATCAATTGAGATAATGGGGCCATGGAAATAAATCCGACAGCATTGGAGACGAAGATCAGGGAGACAACAGCATAACCGATTGAGTACTGTTCTTCCAGATATGGAATCAAGGCACCGGTGGAAGCATCATTGACACCCATGAGTAAGAACATGACACTGGCAGCTGCGAGTCTCCAACGATTCCGCGGCGGGTTTGAAATGGACTGAACGATGGCATCGACGGCGAGGTCTCTTTTGGGGGTGGGAGGCTGACTTCGCTCCAGCTCGCCTGGGGTTTGAGGGAGAGACCGCCCAATAGGTGAAGCATCACGAGAATGGTTCTTTTGAGGGCCGTTCAATCGCTGGCCCCAGTTCAAATCGTTCAATTCATGTTCGGTTGGGGGAGCTGAAGTGATCTGGTCTCGAAGGAGAATGGGAGCGAGTCCAGCGACAGGAGGAGGCAACTGGCTCTCGTGGGTGATGAAAGCGCCGAAGGTAGTGGGAGGCATGGTAAAGGGCGTCGGGGAAGAGGGTTGCGGTGAAGAAGAGGGCAAAGACACAAGGCGGGTGGGGAGGGTCTTCTATGTATATATGTATGCACTAACTTACCACGCGCTTCGCCGGTCCACTTGACAGGTCCGTTGCGAGGCCTTTACATTCTCATAAGCATGTGAGTGTGGGTTGAAAATCCATCGATAGACCCTCGGGAGGCTCGCGCAGAAAGAGGAGCATGTCCGCATGATGATGGAGAATATTGCAGGAGAGTTCTTGATTCGACGACTTTAGGCTGTTCTGCGAGGACCCTGAGCACGAGGGCGAGGCTTTGACACTGGATGAGTCGATATCGTTCGTATCTTTTCTCAACAACTTGAAGGTGAAGGCGGATAAATTTCCCGGTTGGGAGTGTCGCCGCCGGCTCGGAGAAATGATTTTTCCTTGGTGCCAGTGACAGTGACAGGCACTGACACCGACACCGACGATCCGCCAAACTGCGAATTGAATTGAAGCCGCTTCACTCGCGGTCTCGGTTCTGCTTTCTGCTACCGTCCCGTCTCTATCCCTGTCTTATCTTGCTCAGCAATCGCCATGTCCCGCCGAAAGACTCGCAACACGGCCGAAGAGACCCTCACTCCGCCTGACGCCCTCACTCCGACCCAGTCGATTGCGCGAGTCGTGAAAGCCAATGGCAAAGACCTCTACACCGCCCAAACCCCAGACTCCTCCACCCTCCTCGTCGAACTAGAGGCTCGTTTCCGGGCCACGATCTTCATCAAACGCGGGGGATACGTGCTTATTGACACCAGCACTAGCACCAGTGACCGAGCGAACAAAATCCAGGGCGAGATCATCAATATTGTGCGAGACGAGAAGACATGGAGGAAACAACCGTACTGGCCTCAAGAGTTCGTCAAGAAGGCCGCTCCGGTTGACAGTGACGAGGAGGAATCACTTGTAGGAAAGATGCCACCATCAGGCAGTGAAGATGAGGAAGAGCAAAGTTGATCCATCACCTGGCTATGTCTGGCCAATATCTCAGCTTGTCTTCGCCTCCGGCTTCGCGGGCGGACTGATGTGATCAACCGGAGGTGCAATCAGGCCACACAACACCAGCACTGCCAACTCGTTCACCACCAACGCCGAACTCAGGTCCGTGCTGGGATACACCAGCCAGCAATACTCCTGTATGGCCCAATTGACAGCCACCCAACCCGGCCCTCCTCCAGCTCTCCAAAGCAGATAAGGAGTCGCCCACCCAAGGTATGCATAAAACTGGTAGTGCAGGCTCCTGGCGCACAGCATCCCAATCGCCATACTCGCCAGGATCGCGTCCATGACGAAAGTGGGAGTAATCTTTTTCGAGATCCTGATCTCCTCCGCCTCCCGCATCGAGCTGGTATATTTCTTGACGAACTCCCCCAAATTCGAGGCACTGGGTTTGGTCCATTTCGTGCGGAGGAAGAAGAGGAGCAGAGAAGCGTGGACAATGAGAAGGCCAACAGCAAAACCGCGGCTCAGGAATACCTCCTCGCCCACAAATCTCCAGTTGACGGTCCACTTGAACAAGAACTGTCTCCCAAAGTCAAAGGCGCGGGAGAAATACTGGAGGCCCGATTCGCGATGCAAGAAGGGCATGGCGATGATGAGGTGGAGGACCATGACAAATAAGCCACTGAATATACCATCGTTCGTTCCGGCTCCCTGCAAGACCACGGCCCCAACCGCGGGCGCAGCAAGGAGGAGAGGCATCTTCACCCCCAGCCCCATCCCCCAAAACATTGCACCGCTCTCAAACTTCCGTCGTTGTAGAAAGTATATGGCCGCCCACAACCCCAATGTGGCCCAACAGTCGTTGAACAGCCGCAACAGAAAGATAGAATGCATTCTCTTGCTCAATGCCAATGGAATCAACAGCCAGGGCGGCGCCCCAACCCGTCTGTAACAGGCCAGGACAATGGCGAGGGTGAGGAGGTATAAGGCGGCAAAGATGATCTGGGCTCGCAGGATGTTGGTGCCCTCGTCGGTGAGGCAGTAGAGGATCGAGTAGATGTAGAGATGGAGGGCAGGATAGACCAAGGGACCCGTGGGGCCGGTGATCTTGCTATAGTTCCTCTCGCCGTCGAGGAACATGCGCACTTGAGCCATGTAGGTTGCCCAGTCGATTTCGGTGTCTAACAGGCCACGGGGGCGGTTAGTTTCATCAGTGCTGAGGGAAACAAAGAGCACATACACGCTATCTTCCAGATGATCAGTCCACAGAGGACGGTCTCTCCGAGGAGGATCAGCGGGGCGATCCATCGTGTATGTTTTGGGTTGGTGAGGAGGTCGCGGATGGTGTTGACGGAGAGACTCATGGTCGCGCAGGAGGTGCGAGAGACGGCAGCAGACGGGAAGAAGAACAAGAAACGCTGATGGACGAGCTTCGAAAACTGCGGACGTTACATGAGCAGATGAACAGGGTGGAAGAGTGACTTCGAGTCTCCTTGATGGTCAACAAAAGCGCAGCCACGGATGTTCTGTATGTAATTCAGCCGTAATTCAGCCGTAATTCCTCGTCGAGACTCCGCTCCTGTTTCCGGGTTTGTTTCCCCACACGGAGACTGGAGTCGGAGTCGGTCTCTTCTCTTGTCCTCCTCCTTCAACCTCCGTATCAGAGACAGCTACTTCTCCATCCGCGACGTCATTCGAATCGTCTACAGTATATCACGTCTACATCCTCACACCCGCGTCATGAAGATCTGCGGCATGGGAGATGGATAAGCTTCCCATTCATGCGAGCACCGATAATTCAAAATCATACAGGCAAGTTTCATTCACCTCTCATTCCTCCCACACTCTTCATTCTGCTCTGTATCGCACTCTGGCTATTTTGTCTCCCTCGTCAACCTGTCCATCATGTCACCGTCCCCGCCCAAAGCCCCCGACCATGACCTGAACTGCCTCACGATCACGGAACTAGAATCCCTCGCCCGCGATCGTATGGACAAACAGACGCGCGACTACTACAATGAAGGCGCCGACTGTGGAAGTACACTGGCTGAGAACATGTCTGCGTACGCGAAATACCGCATCCGACCACGCGTGCTTCGTGACATCTCTCAAATCGACACGAGTGTTTCCGTGTTTGGACACAGGAACCGCGTCCCCTTTGGCGTGGCCCCGACGGCGATGCAGTGCCTGGCACATCCGGATGGTGAGCTGGCCACCGCACGAGCATGTCGGGAGAACAGCATCGTGATGGGCTTAAGCTCGTTCGCGACGAGCACAATCGAGGACGTGGCCGAGGCGAGCGGTGATAACCCGAGACTACTGCAACTGTATCTCTTTGAGGAGAGGGAACACAGCCGCAAGTTGATCAATCGAGCCAAGGAGGCCGGATTCAAGGCCGTTCTCTTGACCGTGGACACTCCGATGCTTGGTCGACGGAACCTCGAGATCCGGAACCAGTTCAAACTCCCCAGCCATCTGAAGATAGCCAATTTTACAGAGCAAGACGACGAAGACAACGACACGGACTCAACGATAAACAAGACCGACGCGTCGTCGTCTTCCTCCTCCCTATCTAGCACTCCGCGATCATCACGTCCAAAACTCAAAACCCGTCGATCCAGCTCAGCAGGCTACCACAACGGCGACAAACGCATCCCCCCCTCAGGCCCAATCACATTCCACACGCACGCCGCCAACCCAACACTAAGCTGGGAATCCGCCCTCCCCTGGCTCAAAGAAGTCAGCTCCCCAATGGAAGTATGGGTGAAAGGGATAGCGACAGCCGAAGACGCCCTCCTCGCCCTCGACCACCAAGTCGACGGGATCGTCGTCTCAAACCACGGCGGTCGCCAACTCAATGGGTCCCTGGCCACGCTCGACGCGCTCCCGGAGGTCGTCCGCGCCGTTGCAGGACGCATACCCGTGCACATCGACGGCGGCATCAGGCACGGCACAGACATCTTCAAGGCGCTGGCGCTGGGCGCCGATTTCTGCTGGATAGGCCGTCCCGTGCTCTGGGGCCTGGCGTACAAGGGTCAACAGGGCGTTGATCTGTGTCTGCGTCTGTTGGCCGATGAGTTTCGTCTGTGTATGGGTCTCGCGGGTGTCACGGGCGTCGGGGGTGTTGGGGCTGAATATCTCTGTCGTGTTGATCGTGATGGCTTTGTTAGTCGTTTGTGATTATCTGATCTGATCTGTGTCCCCTGAGGTTATATTACATCGGACACGAATGCGTTGCGTTGCAGTGGATTCGAGAGATTTGATCAGTCAGTCCTGAGGTTGACGTGCCAGAGCCGGATCCTTCGCCCTCGGCCTTCTCGACAAGTTCATTCAATGATACAGTATATTCACCCTTTCTTTCTCTTCACGTCTTTTCTTGGGTTCTTTTGATTGAGAGGTGTCTTTTCCCGAAAGACTCTCATGGCGTTCGATCGCGTTGTTTAGGTTTTGTATATCAGGTCTGGCGTGACACAACATGTCAGGAAATCAATCCATACAATCAAGAAAAGGAAAGGCAATGAATGGATGTTGAATGAAGAAGTATTTGCCGACGACCAGCGTCGGCGGTATTGCTATCTATCCATTTCTACCCGTCGTCATCATCGTCATCCTTTGTATCTGGGTATCGCGTGCGCCGCTCTGTTGAATGCTAATGCAAGAAAAACAATGCAAGCCTTGGAACCTCCCTTGTTGGGATGTCGAATGTCGGATGCGGCGTGCTTGCTTCGCCTCGGACTCAGGATGGTGGAGCTGCCAACGGCCGATGGGCTTGTATCATAGCGTACATTGTCGCAACCTCAGTAGGGGAAGGAATACCAAGCTCGCTCGCCGTGTCTTTGCCTTCGCATCTCCCCTCCCTTTTCGAGGAAGCTGCACCAATGTCACCACGCTTTTGGATCCTCTCAGCATTTCCATTCCAAACGCCCCTCATGTTTTCGTTTTCGTAGATAGAATGTCGTGCTGGCATTGAATGCCGGCTTCGTAGGGTTTGCTTCGTAGACCTCGACTCGAACTCGACATCGAGATGGTCATAATGCGCTGCGTTGTTCGTAATAGTTTTCGTTGTGTTTGTGTTGTGGCGAGAATCTGGTCTCTCCGGTGTATCGTCCGCCTGATGCCCATGATTGCCCTGGTGCTTCGAATTGGAAGGAAGAGAGAGAGAAGGGGAAAGCTCTTGACCGTCGTCCGTGATTGTCGATGTCGGGCGTCTTGTGATCCAAATGACCATGCCGATAGGTTGACTCTGAATTCATCATCAAATAGCGGCATTGCAATGTCACCTGAACGCATCTACATCTGCTTCCCCAGACCATTCTCCGATCTTGGGCGCAACGAACTTGACGGTGCCGTCTTCCATGAATCCGTGGGTACCCAACACGCCGCCAGTAATCTCACGCATCACGTAGTTGAAATTCGAACTGTTGCGAATGTCGCATCGTTTACTGGGCGACTCAGTATGAGCAACCCAGGCTGCGGTGGTGGCAAACTTCTTCAGACATGATGGACAGGCCACTCGACCGTTGGTATGAACGCCAGTAAGCAAATGTTGCCTGAATGCGGCTGGAGTCGTGAACTGCAGTAGACATTTGGCGGACGAGCAGACATATCTCTGTTTTGTGTTGTCCCAGAAACGCTCCGGGTCGAGCCTGGAAGTCGACGAGATGACAGAATGGGCGGGCAGGTTTCTGATGTGCTGGTGCGGTGCGTCGAGATTGGGTTGTGCTATGGCAGCCGGTTGGATATTCTCCGAGAGCACAGATGCGGGCAGTTTCTTGTTGTACAGTGATGCCACATCGCTGTGGTTGTCTGAAGGGGGAGAAGGCGCCGAGGTGACTGCATCGAGCCACCTGCCTACACCATCTTTGCCGGTCGGGAGAGCTTGAGGGGTGTGTTGCGGAAGATTTGTGCGGTCGGAAATTCCAATTCTGCCCATCCTCTTCACCACGGAAGCATCGAAATCAATCAGATTGCTTGATGATCTGGCCCCGAGTAAGGACTGCTCGTCGTCCAGATTGTGGCCAGGGTCTTGTGCGGTCGGACCAGCGGTGAGTGGTGGGAACTGCTCGAGATGAGCCGCACCCGGATGATTCTGCTGCGTTTCGTCCACATCGACAAGTGCATTTCCAGTATGAGCAGAGCGTGAGAGACTGTGAGGCTCAGTTTGAGTTTCCCAGCCTTCCTTCGAAACCTGCTGCTCAACGCGTTGTGCTTGGAAATCTTCTTGCCGGATGACTTTGCATTGATCGCTTTCGATGTGACTCATCAGGGATGAAGCACTGTGGAATCTCACTCCACAGCCAGCGCAGTCGATCTTCTGGCTGGATCGATGTGTCTGCCATAAATCAGTGAGATACTTCATAGATGTCCTCTGGATCACGTACCGATTCAACATGGAGATCTCTTCCTGCTGTGCTTTTGAACTGTTCACATTAGTATTGAACGTACAGCAGGAGGGAAAGAATGCACCTCTTGAGCGCACACTGGGCAGCAGACTGTATCATGTCAGTTGCACCTCGTTAAAAAGGATTCCGCACAACTTACCATGAGCCGAACTTCCAAGCTGATGGATGAACAGCAGCATGTCATCGCTACAGTCAATATCGCAGCGAGCGCAGTAGCTGTGGGTCGGGTCTTTCTTCTTGTGAGCTATCATAGCTTCCTCTGTCGCAAAATGCTTGAAGCACTTTTCGTAGGTGCATTTGATCTTCATTTTGGCGGCGGAAGAGTGTCGTGCGAATCCGAGCTTGTTGAGAGTATGAAAAGTGTGGTTGAATCGTGAGGTCTACAAAGTAATGACAGAGCAGGTGAGGGGGGAAAGAAGTGAGACGCTTTTATAGAGAGCATTGGGAGTGCTCGTGAAGAAGTAGTGAAGTACTATACTCCCTGTCTGCTGAGCTCACGTGTGAGGGCCGGTTTTTCCGCAGATGAACTCAAAGTGAGAATGTGAAGTCGAAGTGAGAAGGTCACGCTCTGTCTAGAGGATAGACACTGTGGACAGCTGGATAGCATTCGAAAGAGTGGAACAGGGAGCCGTTCCAAAGGGTGGAGTGAATGAAGTCGGAGAGGACCTGCCAGACGAAAGAGGAATTTTATATCTAGTACGTGAGGGGCAATGCTCGACCGTATTGCAGGTGCCGATACGGTCGAGCATACATACAGAAACACAATGCGAGGAATATGCTCATCAGGTAGGTGTGTCATTGAGTCGTAAATTCTTCGTTCATCTCTCATAGTCCGTCATCCATATCCAAGCACCTTGTTGAAACTCCGGTCAAGTGTAAATCTCCTCCGTCAAAGGGTTCAATGCCAGCCCTTCCTTTGCGATGTCCTCGTCTAAGGTTCAAGTCAGCTCACGTTACGAACTCTCAACAGGAAGACATCACTTACTTTGGAGGAAGCACAGCGGCATCTCAACCAGGGTGCCCCTGACCTGACTCAACAATTCCTTGAGTTCCTGAGCGCCTCCGGGAAAATCTGTGCGGACGACATGTCCGTACTCGACACGGGGCGGCAATCTGTACTGGTCCTTGCCCTGAGCGGCTGAGTCTGCATTCCGAAAGTAGTACTCGAAGAGCTCTTTGTAGTCGGACCAGGAGGTCACATTGTCGTCGGGAATGGCTCGGAACGCTTTTCGATACACCTCGGTGTTTGTTCTCGCTCGACTGTTCCACAGCGCTTGGAAGGTGTCGCTCAGAGGGTCGGAGACGATATTGTCTTCAGGGGAGTTCCAGTCGTACGCGTTTGGTACTCCTACGGGTTCAAAGTTCGGGTCAGGTCTCCACAGGAATTGCGGTCGGATCAAGCCAAGGTGCTTGCGGAACAATTGGCGTCTCAGGGATGCTGCGAAACCGCTGGCAGTGAAAGGTTGACCATTTAGGTAGGTTTGAACGGGAGTCGGGTCGTTGATGACAATGGCGATTTCACTGTCGTGAGAGCCGAGTTGACTTCTATCATTCAAGTTGGCAGAGCCACAGATGACGACTCGATCATCCGCGATCAGACACTGGGCACGGTTAGAATTGCTGAGGCGGAAACCAAGTTTAAACTCACCTTGGAATGAATGTACAGTTCTTCACTGACAAAGGCGTCGATCTCTGCTTCAGGAGGACCATCCCAAGGGACGGAGCGGATGTCCTGGCCTCCCAACATGTAACATTCCGACACACTATCCCAACGATTGCTTCCAGGGGCCGTGACGTTCTGAGCCACTTGTTGGTATTGTTGATATTGTGGTGCTTGCGATACTCGAGAAGCTCCAGTTTGCTCTCCGTATTGGCCGTATCCTGCACCGACGACATCATCATGCTGTTTACGTGCATCTTCATAACTGACACCACTCTGCTGCGCAACTTGCTGCATGAGATGGCCGAAGTTGATTCGATCGTAATTTCGAAGATTGTAGAACCGAATGTAATCCATTGGATTATATCCTGCTTGGGCGATCTTCTCCATGATTGAGTGGCCGCCCCGATTGATGCTGTTGTATTGGTACTCCATGATGGCGCGTGTTCCTAGAGATGCATCGTCTCGAAGATCGCCGGCAAATCCTGGAACAGCAGGGATCACAACCATAACCTTGTATTTCTCGTTGTTCCGAGCAGCTCGAAGAATCCGCTCGACAATGGCTTGACCGATCAAGTTCTTGACAGGTTTCTGTTGGTCCCCAGTGGCAGTGATGAAAAACTGGTTCTCAATGTAGACGAAATGTTGACTGTTTTTGATGACATCGATGTACGCATTCTGGATCGAATGTTCGAGGGTGGTTCCATTACTCCAAGTCGTGCAGCTTCGAACGATCTGGCAAGTCATCACCGGACGCGGTTGATTGTAAGGACGGCCATAAGAGTCTGTACCTCCCAGATACTTTCCTTGAAGCTGGTGCGCCTTGTCTCCAAGTCCACTAGAAACCATGTTGCCGATGGAGGAGAGTTCCTGGCCGAACCGTCGACCCTCACCTTTGTACTGGTCCATTGTCCCTCGGAAGCCACGTTCGCCTTCAACATCTCCTCTCTCGGACCCCTGGCCATAACCGTAGGTATCAGGCCCTCTGTCCTGCTCCGGCCCATACTCGCCAAAGCCTCGACTCTGCTCGGGTCCTGATGGCTGGTAAGGCTGATATTGGTATGGTTGGGTTGGTGGAGATGGCTGAGAGGATAATTCAGTTGGGCCTGGCTGATATGGAGAGTATGTTTGAGTATTCGATGGCTGCTGGTATCCAGAGTAGCCCTGTGTGGCTGCCGTAGATGTCTGTGGACTGGGCCCTGGAGGTGGAGGCGGGAAATAAGGTTGGTCTTGGTGATGTTGCAGTCCGCCAGTTGGAGTGGCAGAATGTACTGTAGGGCTTTGGGCTTGTCCATAACCGCTGATAGGCATTGTTGGAACGTTTGACACTTGCCCGTAATTGTCACCCGAAGTTGGAGGATGATTTGCGCTGGCCGGTGGAGGCGGTGTAGGTGTGTGGCCATAGGCCGCGCCAGAGATCGGGGGTGGACTCTGTACTTGCGGAATAGGTGGGCTAGATACTTGAGCATAACCTCCAGCCGGAATAGCAGGCTGATACTGGTAGTCCTGGTTCGGGGGAATCGTGGCCTGACCATAGGGGGCGTCGGAGTGCTGTGCGGGTGCCTGGGTCCCGGGAATAGATTGATGGGCCGGGGAAGAATATGCTGGGGCCGGGGAGGCTGACGGCTGGGTTTGGTACGGATCTGTAGCAGGAGTATGTGGACGGCTAGTTGTGTGCCAGGCTGGAGGAGTGTATGGCTGGCTGCCTGGTGGTGGAAGGTATGCACCAGCTACAGGAGGTGGTTGAGTCTGACCTTGAGGTTGTGGCCGCGACTGGGGACGTTGGCCTGGACCAGAGGCTGTGTGGGGAAAGTCGTCGAGAAGCCTGTAATATCTCACATTCTTGCGGACATCGTACTTCTCGTCGTAGATGAAATTCCATCTATCGATGAAATGGTGGCGGAGGTCCTGTACACAAGATCCTTGCAATCCAACTGAGATATCAGACCTATTTACTGTCAGCTTGTGAAGCAGACCGTTACGAGTGGTGTTCTATTACCATCCCATTCTCGAACTCTTGGTTCTGTCAAGCTTATTCTGGAGTGGGTTCGCAACGTCGTTGAAATCCATGATGCTGTGTTATGGGGTTAGTATGCTCGAGAGAAAGTGAGGCTAAAGGACGTACCGGGCATTGTTGAAGTCTTGTCCTGGAAAAATGATATCATTGATATTAGAGGGGTGTGCATCGGCAATGGCATGTTGGTTCGTATCCCATCTCCCGAAGCAAAGATCCAGGCCACCCAAGAAGGCAATCCTGTCGTCAATTACAAGGAGTTTCTCATGGTGAGCCCAAAATAGGATGACGTCGTCCTTGAGGCCATAGATCCCTTTAAGAGCATCGTGGCCCAGTGTAGAAGCGCCAGCGGCATCGAGCTTGAGACCCTGGAATGAAGAGATCAAGGAGGACTGTGTCGTTTGTGCATCAGGAAGATGATCTGGATGACGAAGAACGGCAATGTTCGGGTGCAACTTTTCGAGCTCATGCTTGGTGTGGGCTGAGGATAAGGCTATCAATGCAGTTAGCGGTATTCAATATTCAGATGGGCTTGACGTACTCAAGGCTTGGGTCACCTCCTTGTACACGATGATTTTCACCTTGACACCCCGTTGTGCTGCACGTTGAAGCACTCGATCAAGTCTCCATTGCTCATTCTGAGAAGGAGGCCGGCGAAGGTAGAGCTCAGGAGACAACCACCAGTCCAAGATCCAAATCGACTGTTTCGCTCCTTCCAGTGCCCGGCTAACCGCCCAGAAGTATCCACATCCATCGACATACCATTTCACGTCGTTGCCAGGCTTTTCAGATGCGAAGCTCTCATGTCGATTTGGGCCTTGGGCTAGATTCGGTGGTACGGGGGCATTCGAGTATCCAGCATACCCACTCTGGCCCTGGGGATAAGATGGATACTGTGCTGGAGGCCTGTTTTCCGTTCCCAGGAGGTTTGAAACATCGGAGCCGATATTCTGGAGTGTATTATGCAGACCACCAAACAATTTCGATGTCAAATCTGGTTTCCCCAGAGGAGCTTGGGTAGGGGGTCCTCCTGGATACGCAGACTGGCCTGGTTGATAGCCGGATTGCCCAGATGGGGGGAACGTAGACTGTCCAGGTTGGGAATACGACGGCGGCGCTGGTTGAGAAGACGGAGGCTGTCCTGGCTGTGACTGGGGATATTGAGACTGTCCGGGAAGAGAGTATGGCGACTGTCCCGTTTGTGGATAGCCTGTGTTGGGACCTTGCTGGCCATAGTATTGCTGGTTGGAGCCGCCGGTGGAAGAGCCAGGATTCGAGGAGGGCTTATAGCGGTCCAGCTCAGACTTGAATTTGCGAAAGGTGTCTCCAAGCAGCGATCTATCGGTTCCGCCTTGTCCACCGCTTGCTCTGGAGCGAGAGTAGTCATCGCCATAAGCAAGTCCGTTGTCTTCCGGGTTCTGCTGGTAAGACATCGTGAGGGGCTGTCAGGCTCAATCAGGCTTTCCCAAGAACGGAGGAGGTTTGGAGAGAAGCTGGCCAAGCAGCTGCAGCTCAACCTGGCAAACGGGGTTTAAGAAGGGGGATTCATCTGGGAGTGGGAGTGAGGCAGTGAAGCAGGTAGGTAGATTGAATCATGTCTCGGGCGTGAGGTTGGAGTCGACTCAGCTGAATCCTCCAGCAGCATGCGTGACAGTCAGTACGAGTACTCGTACCTGAAGTGAGGCGCAGTCGAAGCCCGCAGGCGCGGGCGCGGAACGCGCGTGGCGCCAGCCGCATCCAGTTTAAGCTTGATATAGCTAGCGACTTAGTGACTTACATAGTGAGGTTAGCGTCGACTCACGACTCATTCAGAACCAGAACTGTTTGCGCCACACATGTGGCTGCACCGACGAACTCCTTCCTTTCGTTTTCTTCCCCTCCCGACCGGTGCTTGGCAAGCCCCGCACTCTACCTTAGGCACCGTTCGCCGCGTAGAGGACAGCTACGAGCGCTGGCAGTACCTTAAGATCCTCTACACTGCCACATGCCGCGCCGGCCCCCTGGAGCTCTTCCGCGGATGCCTCCAAACATCCGAGAGTTCCTCTCTTCTCTCCTTCGCATTGGCACACTCATTGTCCTGAACTTTAGGTACTCGTCCATCTCGGCATCATGGCCGATCTACTTCCGTCGAATAGTCGACCCTTCAGGCCGGGTGAAAGGGCACAGAAATGGATGACCGGTCGAGTGCCGGGTAATGTCTGATGTCAACCAACATGCGGGGAGTGCAAGCGGAACCCAAACCCCCTCCACCAGCATGTCACCACAAGCCTCAGAGATACAAGTTCTGAGCCAGTGCACATCTCCACGGCGGAACAATCATCCTTGGTAGGTCGTACGAGTATATATTGCCGCCCTTCGCCATTTCCGACATGTCTTTTCGTTTGCGTCCTCTGCAGAGCCTCACTTCCACAGCTTTCAGGTCCCGGTCGCACCCTGTCGCGCGCTCCTTGACACTTAACCCATTACACCTCCGTCGCCCGGCTTCCAACATGTCTCTTGCGACTCTGGATGTACGCATGACCCCCCGCGAAGGGAAAAAGAAGGGTTGCTAACAAGATCAGGTGTCGCAACATCCTAACCTCCCCACCTCCTCGGTAACGTTGTTCGAGGCCAAGGCGCAGAAGAAGGTGACCTTCGAAACGATCGCCAAAGAGCTGGGTCGAGACGAGGTTGCGGTAGCTGCGCTCTTCTACGGACAAGCGAAGGCCTCCGCAGAAGATATCAAGAAGTTGTCCGACTATTTTGGCATCGGCCATGCAACTCTCGAGACACAGTTGAGCGGGTTCCCTGATCGCGGAAAGAGCGTGGAGATGCCCCCGAAGGAGCCGCTGATCTACCGGTTGTATGAGATTGTGCAGAACTATGGATATGCATACAAGGCCGTCTTGAATGAGAAGTTTGGGGACGGAATAATGAGCGCGATCTCATTCTCCACCCACGTTGAGAAAGAAGTTGACAAAGATGGTGTCACTTGGGTAGGTGATTCTTAGCCAGCAGGGCGGGCTCACATGCTAACACGCTACAGGTGAACATCAACCTCCGAGGAAAATGGCTGCCATTCTCGAGATTCTAGGTTGGAATACGCGGGCGGCAGTGGGAACAATGCAGCCAGCAAAAGGCCTCCACATGGATCCATCGTCTCTTCCAGAACTTGTCCAATTCCTCAAGTTCGATCTGCTTGCAGTGTGGATAGTTGGCATGGATTTTTCCCTCTCGCTTTGTGCCGCAAGAACAATATTAAACAGCAACAACAATATTAAGCACAGCCCATTTCACTCAGCCTTGTCAGCGTTCTTTGTCCGCTGGTATATCCTTGCAAGGAACTCAGCGAAAGACCATTTCTTTCCAACTTCGTCTTTGTCTTCAATGCAGATACTCGAGTACTTATATGTCCCTCGATGGCCACGCCGTCTCTGAAATCCTTTTCTATCATCACTTTCCTTCAAACTACAAGACATCCATTCGAACTCCCAATCACATCATTCCAACTCCACACACGCACCAAAGTTGCTCATACTTTACCAATCACAATGTCTGGACAAATGTACACCTGCAGCGTCATGCGCTCCCAGCAAGCCTCTTGTAGCACTGCGCAGCGCAAGTAAAGCGCACCTCAACCCTCTGGCCAAGATGCACAACGTCGCCCTCACGATGAACTCCCGGGCGCAGGCGCCTGACGATATCATTTTCAACATGCCGTCTCGGAACGCACATTGAATGCGGCAAGCACTTCGGCAAGCACTTTTCATCTTTCTTTCAATTCACCACGTCCCCAAATGCACGGTGTGCCTTACTCTCCTTTTCACTCGATACTAGCAGTGTCGCGAGGTCATTGGGCCTTTTTGTCAGGGACAGACACCCACCTACATTTTATGCTTTTAAACACACAAGCGCGCAGAGCTGGGGAAGTTTTGACCGGACCAAAATACTCTCTGTATACTCGCCCTATCAATATTCCCTCTTCTGCCTTTTCCCCCGCCTGGATGGTTGGCTATCAGGCAAACGGGTATCTTTGAATAAATCCGGAGCCCCAATGGACGCATTGAGAGTCCGCGAAATAGAAAAATAATACCATTATTCAATTCTTTCCACTCTTGTTATTCTGCTTGCCCATACATGGTCTTGAAGCTTTCCAGGTTCTCCTGGGAGTATTCCCGTATCCGCCAGGCCCCTCTTTTCCGGACCCCGGCCTACTTGATATGCTAGATGTCTGGGCGCATTGACCCGCCACCCACGCACACAGAGTCGTTTTTAAATGGAAGCCGAGTAGAAACAATCAACCAAAAAAAGAAAAGATCCAATAGCGACTTGAAAGGGAGTCCGATACAAAAGTGCAAAAAGAGAAATATCTCGACAGCTACAGGATTTGAACCTGTGCGGGCGAACCCAACAGATTGCGACGGAGCCATGAAACATACTGTTCCAGGCCATTCGAGTCTGTCGCCTTAACCACTCGGCCAACAGCAATGAAGTTAGTATGAGAGTGTTCCAAGCGGGATGAAGACCGTTAACTTACACTGTCTGCGCGTATTTTGAGGCCAGTTTTTGGCGTGTAGAAATTATGTAGAGATTTTATTTCGGTGGGGAACCCCTAACTGCCGAGATATCGAACCAAGCGCTTGGGCTCCGACTATGCCAACCAACCTCGCCAACCTCGCGGAGGTCCAGCACAACACATTATTAAGGCTGCGATGCATTATCACATCATCATCTCGTTCTCATTATTATAATATTTATCGAGGCATGCTCCACATGCTTCCAGCTGGTGACTGCTTCCACCCGGGAAAATTTCCAATGTGGACATAGAAAGAGGTTGAAAGAGGGTGATTCGATGCCAATAAATAGTCATACGCTCCACGAGGGATATTCTCCGGGAGGAAGTTCGTACTTGAACATGACAGTTTTTCTCTCTCATCTGCAAATAGGTCAAGTGAGAAGCATTTCCATGTCACTGTCAGCCTCACTGTCCTTGGCCTCCATGCCTTCTCCATGGTCGCCGATCCTCCGGGAAGACGAAATCAAGCTCCGCCTCGCGGAGGCCAATTGGTGCCGCATGCCATCCTGATCTTCCATGCCCTCTGGACCCTCCATGGGGGTACTATCCAGACGCGGCCCATGGACCTGCGGCAAATCTGTAGATGTGACCACTCCTTCGGGCAAGCGGTCTGCCACGGTGGCAATGATTCTGTATCTCCTCGACGCTCCCCTTTTCACCTCCCCGGCCTTGATGGTCACTGGAGGCCGCAACACCTGCACGGCAACTTGGAAGTAAGCCGAGCAGCCCTTTCCGTACTTTTTGTCCCGTGATAAACCACACACCCCCATGAGGTTCAATCGCTGTGGATGATTGTGGTACGTGGTCCTGGCCGCTAGCCAGCCTTCCAGCTCCGGCCACACTGAGCGGGATTCCGGCCAGACATCTGGGTTGGAAAGATCAATCGGTCCGCCAGTGGGGTACATCTCTTCGAGAAACTTGTTCAATAGCCAGAGAGCATCACCTGGTTGCAGGGGAAGTTGCCGTCGCAGCTCCTGGAGCTTTTGCTCTTTGCTTTGCCTGTTGTTCGATGTGTCGTAGGGAAGAGATCTCCCGGTGAAGAACCGCGGGTCGAGAGGATTGTTCGCGTTTCCCTGCGCAGGGGACCGAGTTGTCAGGGAGGGAGTGCCAAAGAGCCGTTCGTCAAGGGTAAGGCTTGTTTCCCTCTCCCAGAGGCTGAGGAACTCTCGCGAGAATGGCTTTCGTGCGAGGACTGTAACCAGATCGTAGAGGGGCAGCGTGGCCTTGCGACCGGGGGCCAGGCCCAGCGTGAAGCCGGCCTGGTTTCGAATATCGATGCCCTCGGGGACACTGGAGAATGTCAGCCATGGTATTCCGGGAGGAGATTGGGTACAACACGAACAAATGGATCGTTCGCACATCTTCCAATCCCAATGGGAGGCAGCCCATGGGAAGGCGTAAGTCATCCAGGGAGAATGACTGCTGGTCATCCTTCCACTTAAGCATCAATACTGAGCTCCGGGTGGACAGCTCGACCGGGTGAACCTTGACACGTTGGCCATTGATCGTGTATAGGTCGGGGATGTCCCGCGTCGGTTGAAATAGCGATTCACGGATGGTCATCGCAAGCTTCGAATCCTTCTCATCCAGCCACATTTGATATCGAGCGGATATTCTCATGATCGTCTGTTCAGATGGTTTGTTTGGCACCACGAGTTCGGTATGGACCCAAGCGACGAGAGCTTTGGAGGCTTGTAAAATAAGGTCTTCATGTTCCCGCCAGCCCAACTGATCCCGAGAATCGGCCGTCGATGCGAGATGCAGCTCCAGGAGGTTTGGGATTCGCTCGACATGATCCTTCGGTGAGGTTGCGGCGAAATAGATGGCTTGATTCCCAGGGAGCTTCAGAAGCCACTTGCGGAAAGAGTGCGCACTTTCGACGGGGATCCTGCCGACCAACCGTGATGTCGACACCACAGAGTACAACTGGTCGCACTGTGAGAGGCGCTCCCTGGAATTGGGGCCACCCTCTGCAATTCCATAAGCCATAATTTCGTGCAACTCTTCCAAGCCTGTTCTCCAAAGCAGGGTTGACCTTTGCAGGTCCAATGACGGTCCTTGATTGCGGACAAACTGTGAAGAGGTGCTGAACAATTGCCGGCGTATCTGTCTCTCTGATTTTTGGACCCTCCGGCCCATCAGGAGTGGGTTTGCGGGCGTGGATGATTGCTGGGGATTCTGAGTACCGGGGACCATTTTCTTCTGGGAGTCGGAATATGCTGCTTTCAGTCTCGAGAATGTTTTCCCAAACTCCGTGCCAGGGCCCAGGGAGGTCAGGACATCTGCGATCACATTTTGGCAGATCTCCCGCTTCGTCAGGCGATGATCGAGCGAGTACCGGATAGCTGTGCCCGCGGCGAACCAGGCAACAGCCAATGTTTTGCTCACAATCCGCCCGATGTTCTCTTGTGCTGGGTTCGCGTAGCGTAAGTGGCCCGGGTGAAAGCATGGTACAACGATGCAATAGTTGTCATCAGGGCTCGAGGCCACGGGATCATCGTATTGTCGCAGCTTCAGGGACCCCACAACTTCCAACATGGAAACAGCCGTGGTCAGCTGCTCCCTGAAGTCTCGAAGGGCCAGGTTTGTAGCTTTGTCGCCCAGGGTCAAAATGACCATTGGTCTTGAAATCTGTAGATAGTGCCTCAAGTGCGTGACACACCACGAGTAGTCTTCGGGGCTTTTTCTGGCCCAGGGGAACAAGTCGACAAAGGGGAGGTGGTGAGTAGAAGCAAGAGACCTCACTGAGTGCTTCTCCGGTAGCATCATGCTCAACTCGGTGCTTATCAGATGGTCGAGTGATTCCGACAGAAAGTCGGCGGCGACGATTCCCCCACCGAAGAAGGACCGGCTGTTGCGGGCGCAGTCCAGGGTCATGTCGCACCCGATAGTCTGAAGAATTGCCCAACTACGACTCATGATTTGAGCTGGGAGCGCCTGGAGGTACATAGTCGAACAAAGCTCATCGGTGTACCCTGATAGCCTTGTTCCCGTTGTGTCGGCATGGGAGAGGGCATAAACTTCGCATACTCCATGAACGGAACAGAATCATGTGGCACGGTCCCATGCGCCAGGAGCAGCCTCGTCGTCGATGTCTGAAGCCGCTGGAACTGCTGGCAGTCCTCTTCATGGAGCTGAAATCGCTGGCGTTGCCCCCCAGGGAGGTATTCAGGGAGCCTGGCCTGAACAATGCAATGAGGGCCTGTTTCCGGAGATCAGTGATGTCGTCTGCGGTTTCGATGTCCACCTGACCTCCCGGAAGTTCATGAACCTCTGCGGTCGACACAATCTCAGGGGGAAGTTTCAACATAGCTGCAGAAAGCGACTGAGAAACCCTCCGGGCAAGCCACTCACGTCGCCCACATGGCGACTCCATGCTGTCCGACCCTGCGTTTGACCACAATATCGAAGGTTGATTTGTATGCCATCAATCGTGGCATCCAAGCCGTGGACAACTTCCACCCCGGTATAGACGGACTCCGAGACAGGGGCACCATCAGCCAAGAGGTGGTGAAAACCCTCTCAGAACTCGGCCAGAGTGAAAGTAAAGGTTCGAAGATAGAAGATTGTCGTGGACGGAGCTGGAGGGGGAGAGTGGTTCCCTGGGGGTAGGAGGTGCAGAACCTCCCCGGTCTGGGCCGTTGAGACCAACATTGGGTTGAATCGTAGTCTTTCCCATGTTTCGGCTTCGGGTATCATTCATCGGCAACTAGAAAGTTCAAAGAAGAAGCCGGTGCCCTCCTGACGCCCAGATTCATTTCATTACACCATCTGAAGGATGGTCACCACCTCCAGGAGAACAGAGCAGCACCTTTATGTTCTCGAATATATGGAGGCTTCCAAGCAGCCATAGATTAAGAATCATTAGGTTGTAGTAGTGATAGAAGTCTGGAGCACCCCGTTTTGGAAAGTCTGGCGGGAAGATTTTATGACGAGCGGCCGCCTCGACAACATCCAAATGTTTTCTATCCCCCATCCAAACGCAGCCTCTCTGGGGCAATTGTGACCATGGCTTCCGCCGACAATCCTGACGCTCCCTCGAGTGTAGTCCAGCAGCAGCGCCAGCAGCAGATGTTCAAGGACTATTCAAATTTCATCAGCACGTCGACCCTCGCCGCGTGCGTTGTTGCACCGGTGCTCATCGCGCTCCCGCCTCGCAAGCTCGACCTATTCACGTTCTCTTTGGCAGGCGCGTTTGTCCTGTCCGCGAACCACCAAGTCAAGGAGCGCACCGGGCTGGGATTGATGGGCCATGCCTCGAAGCAGTTTGTGTCGCGATCATCTGCGCGGCCGAGCGGTGCGGTGAAGGGCGAACAGTTGCACACCACCTCCGGCACGACGGTGCTCGAGCAGAAGGCCCGCGAGGCGTGGAATGCTGGTAACAGTGCCGGTGGTGACTGGAAGACTCAGCGGATGAGAGAAGAGCAGGAGAAGCTGGATCAAGGCGAGGGCTACGGGTCTATGATCGTGGACCAGATCTGGGAGGTGTGGAACCAGGGAGAGACGAACGTGGAGGAATTGAAGAAAAAAGACGAGGAGGCCGTGCAGCAGAAAGAAGCGCAGAGCACGAACAACAAGAAGGGTTGAATCAATCGTCATATTCTGGTTGGATGGGCCTCCTCCGACCTACAACAACCACTCCGAACTCCTCAAACTTTGGGAGTCTTCTCACCCTCTGCGGCGTCCCCGGCAGTTCGCCCCTCCGCCTGCGTCTGGCCAGCACCCACCGCCGTGTCGACAGCCCCAGTGCCGTGCCGTCTCTCGTCGGCCTCCTCCTGGAAATCGCGCACCCTGATTCCCCGAATGATGATTTCGTTGCGCGCGTTCTCGCTCTCAAGCGTTTGCTGGCGCCGCTGCCTCGCATCGCGATCGTTGATGACGGGTACATGAAGTCCTGAAAAGTGATGTCGTGCAGGTCCAGCTTGCTGCGGTTGTCTGTCACCGGCCGAGTTTGGGGCGGAGCTCTTTTTGGCCTGGTTACTGCCATCCATGGTCTCAGTGGAGGGCGACTTGTATGTTGATTTCGGGAGGAAGATTGCTGAGAGTCGGGATTTGAGAGTGTCGCTCATATCTGCGGCGTTGGGCGTCCTTTCAGCACGGCCATTCACATCTGAGCTGGCCATCACTGACCAGGAAGATAAAGTGGACGGAAACCCGTTCACAGGTCAGCTTGAGGGCGAGTCAAGTGCGCAGTGAAGATTCAGCACGTGTTGGAACTCGATCTCTAGCCAAGGTCAAACTCCAGACCCGCCGAGAAGTTGTGGGAGATGTTGACAACAACGCCTTGTAAGGGTGGAGTTTTCTCTGATGGCAGAACGTGCTGATTATATATTCGTGTCCGGCGTTGTACAAAAGGTGGGCTGAAAGCCATCTGGATCCGTGATGGTGACACAGCGTGACCGACTGACACGGGAGGCAATAGCTTTCTCGTTGGTGTTTGATATATTTGCGGTGATGATATTCGATGTATCCTGACACGTGGACCAAGCAATCATTCCGAAAATGGCACAAGACTTCACCTTGACTTCTTCCGCTTCTTGTGTTGTTGCCCTTTCTGTGATCCACTCCTGCTTGGTGGAACGGCTGCTCTCTTGCTTTTGCGATTTTGCCGGGATTCGGGGGCCGAGTTGCCTGCCGATTTGGCATTGTGCTTCTTCTTCTGCTTCTTGTTCTGCGGCCCACTGTTGATGGAAGATCCACTGTGTCTCTTTCGTTTCTTCACCAATCTCTCCTTCTTTCGTTCCTCCTTTGCCCGGCTTCTGGCGTCTACTTCTTGTATAAATGAGTCGTCCACTTCCGAATCTTCTGCTTGAGCTGGCACCGGGGGGTCGCCGATTGTCCTTGCTCGCTTCCATTTGCGCCCCCCGTCAGGAAGTTCATCGCTGTCATTCAGCTGCGGGTCTTCATCGGTGGCCTTTCGCTTCGGGATATTCTTTGATGTTGCTGTGTCATTGGTCTTTTCCCGCAGCAACTGTTCCACCGGTGTAGGATTGGGATCGACTGTGAATAGTCCACTTGGATCAACTATTGGTTCCGCGGGCTGGGGGCGCTTGAGTGAGGGAATCAGCGGGATCGGGCGCGTTTCATTCGTTTTCGCATTCTTTCTCTGGGCGGTGTCTTTCTGTCACATTGTCAGTGCTGTGTAGCCTTGCCCCCGTCGGTGGGATGTACCAAGGAGTCAGCAGACGCCTTCAATGAAGCAAGCAGGGCCCCCGTAGTTTCAAGGCGCTGTTTGACAAGCTCGAAAATAGGGCCGCTGTCGGCCAAATCACCTTGCAACCTTGTCAGGAAGGTTGTGTGGGTGTCGAGCAGTGTAACAATCGAGGAGTGCTGGTCCAGAAACTGTGGAAGGTCAGTCCATCATCAGGGGACAATTTTGCCGCGGCCTTACACTCTGCCACATCTGGTCGTCGGTCCCGGTGGCCATCGCTCTAGGGTCGTTATCCAACGTGAGGGTTGCTCATGGGCGTCAAGATATGGTGTTGTCGCACTTCGACATAAATGGTGTTTTCGATTTGGGAATTGGAGTTTGAGATTTGGGGTCGCAAGGCTGTGTTTCTCCAACTGCGCCGGAACGGCCTCGGCTCCACCGCACAGAGCAGTACTGCAAAGTATTCCCCCCTTAGTGTCGCTCCCTCAACTACACGTCTCACTTCTCTACAACTTCAACGCACTTCGACTCTTTCCTCCTCACCCAACTCTGGCAGGATAGGGAGAGAATAGCAGAAACAGCTAGAGTATGATACTGCCTTGGTGTGACCCATGAGCAGCATCTTCTACGTTTTGTGTCTACCAGCTGTTTACGCTGGCTGTGCTCAATGACACAATCGAAGACCGGAGCCTGAACTGTGAGAGCAATGTGGCAAGACTACGGACCGTTAAAAACAAAAAGGTCGCGTGAGGGTTTAAAGACGTGGAAATCTATCAATGAGATCTATGCGTACCAGAAAAGAAGATGACGCGCAGAGTACTTTGGTCAGACTGTCCCTTCACCTCACAGAGGTATGGCAGTATCTATTCAGTCTCCGTCTCTTGATGGCATGGCAGGAACCACAGGCGCGCGGTTGATCCATTGTTGCTGCCATTGACGACGGGTTGCGGTTCCTATTGTCGTCGCTCCTGCCTTTCCAGGCCCCAGTGGCCGCAGCAATGTTTTCCCCTTTTCTTCCTCCCCTCGCTTCACTTTTCTCTTTCCCTTCCTCTCCTCACCTCACTTCTCTTAATACCTCGCTACAGCTTTGCTTCAACACCTCCCGCTGTTTGCATCTCCTCCTCACCCTTATCATCCATCCAGCACCGCATCTTGGCTTGCTCATTGTACAGATCCCCCTTTGCTGCTCTATTCATTGAGTTCGCCCCATCTTCTACAACCAAAACCCCAGGAAGAACACAGCGAGCGTGGGTTCAGGCCATCTTGGGTCAATACAGTTGCAGGTCAGCCCAATCTCCAGCCTTGCGTCCCCTGCTTCGATCAAGCCTGCTGACTTCTTCTGTCAGTGCCCGGAAACCATGTCTGAGAAGCCTTCCAATCCAGCCGCCTCGGGCACAGCATACGCCGGATACCCTCAGACTCGAATGCCCTATGCTGGGTCCGGCTACCAGCACTTCAATGGAGGTAAGAGATGGATATGGAAAGAGCATTGCGACGGACTCTTACAAGCTCGCAGGCATGAACTTGACCAGCCCCAACCCTCTTGCCAACATGCAAAACCTCAAAGCTACCCTTCCCTCCTCTGGCCATGCGGAGAATGAGATGACCGGAGTCAACCGTCCGGGATACCATAGCCCTCTCATGGTTCTGCCATCTGGACAAACTGTTCCTCTCTCCAACTTCTACGGACAAAACCAGGCAGCCGATGCTTCCTCACAGATGCCCTATCTCCCAACCGGAATGTTCCCCAGCTTCATTGGAAATACCAACATGGGCGCAGCTACCCTTCCCGGCTACGGATGGCCATACGGAATGACGTCCAACATCAATGGCTTCGATCCAGCTCGTCGAGGCTCATGGTCTTCTGAGGACAATGTTGGCAACAATCAAGCAATTCCCATTCAAGGTCAACAAGACTATTATTCGGGCTTTCCGTACATTGCTCCCACGGCTGCCGCCAGCCAGCACTACATTGCCGGTCCCATTCAACCTATGAAGTGCCAGGACAACAAGTCTTATGAGATGGCCAACCTTGACGAGCTCGTCAATCGGGAGCCCCATATCCCTCGTGCAGTCCCTGCCCTCTGGACAAATCAGGAAGAACTCAGCCTTGCCAAATGTCTCCAGAACCCCGAAGGAATCACCAACGTCTACATTCGTGGCTTCATGCCGGATACCACAGACGAAGACCTTGAACACTGGGCTTCCCGGTTTGGTGAGATCGAGTCATGCAAGGCCATCATCGAACAGGACACCGGAAAGTGCAAAGGGTATGTCTGCCATCCTCATGCTGCTCATCACCTCTTGTGCTGACAATCCTGACAGCTTTGGCTTTGTCATGTACTACTCCCCAGCTGCTGCGGAGAACTGCATCCGAGGCTTCTTTCACCTTGGTTTTCAAGCCAGCTATGCCCAGGTCAGCGGCACCCTTTCGCTTTCATCAGCAGTTGCTGACTCTCACAGAAATCGCGCAACTCTCGTCTCAAGGATCTCGAAGATAAGAACTCAACAAACATCTACTGCACAGGAGTCCCCATTGACTGGAATGAATCTGTTTGTCATTCCACCTGCTCTTCATACCGTGTACTGACATGGATAGGACTTGGCCAAGCACTTTTTGCCATACCATGCCGTGTCCACCAAGATCTGTCGAGATGCGCCCTCTGGAGTCAGCAAGGAGGTTGGCTTTGCTCGGTACGCAGCATCCCCTCAGGTACTTTCTGCCTGTCACTCATGACTTCCAGATTCGAGACTCGTGAGATTGCCGAACGTGTCATCAAAGAATTCCATTCTGCTCTGAACGAACACGACGGCATCAAGTTGTTTCTTCGGTTTGCCGACACCAAGGCTCAAAAGCAACTGAAACAACAGAGCCAGGAACGTCGCAACTGGCGCAGCCGCGAGTACAGCTACTCCGTTGAACATACTCCATCCCCCACGTTGACTCGCCTTCAAAACGTGAACAACCACATCAGTCCGAACGGAAGCTACCAGTCCCCTGCTGCAACTAGCAATGGATTCACTCCAGCGACGTCAGTCTCTCCGGCGTAAGTTCAGGCCATGCTGCCGGGTCCTTGATGATTCAATCTGACAGTGTCTTTTCCAGTGAAATGCCCGGTGTGAACAAGACCGTGAGCGTGGCTCGCAGTTCTGCCTGGCCCATGCAAGGTGGCCTCCAATCCATCACCAACACCACAGCTGTTCGTACCAACGTCCCGGCCACTGGAGTTGCTCATACATACATTGAGGTCCCACAAAAGACCTCTGCCATGGTCCCCATCGTCCCTGACACTGTCGACGTCAAAAAGGCCAAAACCCCAAGCCCGAAGAAGATCACCATCCGCGTTGAGCCTGCCAGTGGAAAAGAGAACTTCACCGCCGCCACTCCGTCCAGCAACTGAGTCAACCACCCACGTATCGCCACCAAGAGCTTCTTCCTGCATCCCAATCATTTTGGTACCCATCATGTCCTTGGTCGGCTGGTACCTCATTCTTGTTTCCCCTCTTGTCCATTCTTGCCTTGAGCATGCACAGCCATCCACTGGAGCATGCATTTTGTCAACGCCACCGTTCAACAGAAGCAGATAGTCAACATTCAATTCTTTGTGTATCACACGACATCTGTACATCATGCATGGATGAAAGCGCAATATTGCAAGGCGTTCTGTTGATATGCCACGTGCGGAGCACGAAGCTGGAGATACACATATGTATTGGGTGGGCCCCTCATGTTGTTAAGCTCAGCATCTTGATAGTTGAGACTTGAGAGAGTCGAAAAGTCTCTGAATTGTATCAATGTTTCATATGCATGATTCTCCTCTTCAAAATTGTGTCTCAGTCTATCAAGTGGTGGTAGGTCGTGTCCGTGCCAGTCTTTGTTCGCTCCGAGATCGCAAGGCTGCAGAAGAAAGGAGTTGTCGTGTTTGTTTGCCCCACCCATGGAAGCTTGCTTGCGATTGTCACGCCGGAGAACTTACAGTAGAACAGAACATGAAATGTAGGAGACTGACCTATGATACTTGATATTGGGATTCTCTAGAGCGTCTTTCCTTTCGTCTACAACATCTTTCCCTTGCGGAGACCAGATAAAAGCATCTCTCAGCGCTGTCGAGGAAGACAGCAACGCGGCAAAAGAACATTGATAACTGCTTCTTCCTTTCTTTCACCCGCTTCACTTCCTGGGAGGAAACACGAGCTCGAACTGGAACCACTCGTTTGCCATCCTCGGTGGCGTGCATATGCCACGTATGCATGAACTGCTGTGTCTGAAAATTTTTGAAGCTCCGGCAGTCTCAATATGCCAAGTATGTGTGAATTGCTGGATTTGAAAAAGGAACATGAATGATGTATGTACAGTGCAGTGCAGAACCTTGTACCTATTGGCGATGCTGCTACTTCGGTCAATGTGCATCGTGTCTTCGTCATCCCCGTGAATGAATGAATCATTGCTGCGTCTCCGAGGCGTCCGTCTCCATTGATGGCGATGGCGTTCCGCTAGAAGTGGGAGTCTCATCGACTCTGAATTGTGGCCATCCGTTCCCGGTCGCAAGGACGGCGGCAAAGTCCAGGCTCTCGGGGAACCACTTGTCGCGACGGACGGACACCTTGTCCCCGCCCTCTAATGCCGCTCGAGAGGCTCGAGTCTTACGCTGCCTTTTAGTCTGATGAACCTCTTGAATCTCATACCGGATCCGTTCAAGCATCTGATCGTGGGAAACAATTGCTCGGACGTACGGAGCCACCTCGGTGACGACAGAGACAGCATCGTGATCCAGCGATGGAGCTCTCCTGCCAGGGCTGACGGGTATGCCAATTCTGGTTTCTTCCATGAGTGCTTCCAGTGTGTCCGCGACTCGGGCTCTTGTCAGGTGGTCTTCGTCCAATTGATCCAGATACAGCCGGACCATCTCTTCTCGCTGACTTGTCTGCAATGAAGAGCCCGACACTTGCTTCGTCACATCGGCAAGAAGAGCTGCAGTTCCCAAGTCAAACATGTCCATTGCGCTCCTGGAATCTGAAAGGGTCAACATATCGTCGATGGCTTGCAACCCACCAACGTGTGCAGAACGTATACACGTCTCATCCTTGACCCAATCCAGGGGTGAAATTCCCAAGGCTAGCTCAGCAAAGCGGAAGAGGTCCTCGGAGTCATCGAATTCCGTCGGCAGAAGATCAAGACCACTGATGAAAGAATCTTGACTGACTATTCGGGTGATTGAGCCATCTAGATTACCTTTGTGCTTTTCTTCATATGACAACATCCAATCAAGGCCGCCTTTCTCTGAGCCGATGGTCATTTGGCACCACAGATTGAGCTCGTTGAGGGAAGCCCGAAAATCCTGACCCTTACTGAGGTAGAGATTTTGAACAACTTGTTTGCTGAGCAGGTGCCCTTCGGCTGCAGCAACGAATTCAAGCTGCTGTGCGGCCAATTCAATTTGCGGCCGGTCGTAAGTCAGAACCGCAAATAGGTCCAGTTCGTCCAGCGGCACAGACCGGAGATCATTGCAGGTCATGATGACGGGTCGCTTTGAGGTTCTCATGAGAGATTGTACTCCGCTCCAGAAGCCTTTATCATCGTCGAAAAGGACGTCCACCTCCTCGAAGAGAATCAGAGACTGCTTTTGCAATTTTGTCTTCGGCTCTTTGGGTTCAGTGGATGTTTGCTGCTTTTTTTGTTTGCCCATCCCCATGAAACGAGCCATGACGTTTTTGTTGGCGGCTACTGGCTCCGGGGTAGGTGACGGCCTGTCCAGAGAGAAGCTGGATTGTCTGCTCAAGACGTCGGATTGCTGAACGAGGTGATTTTGGGTCATGTCGCCAACTTTGTCCTGAATGTCTTTCGCACTTCTTCGCATGCCCGAGTGGATCTCGAATACCTCAAAACCCAGTTGTTTAGCAACAGCAAAGACTGATGCCGTCTTTCCACATCCGGGAGGCCCAGTAATGAGAATGGCGTTTTTCCCGGCCACATTCCCATGCTCGTCCTCTTCGTCTGAATGTGCGATGAAATCGTCCATTTCGTCGGGTTTCCTCTTCCGCCGCGGTTTTTTCGGTGCGAGCTTCGCTTTGGCTTGCGATGTACCGCTTTGGACCTGATGAACTCTCAAATTGTCTAGCCAGTCATGCAATACCTGACTTTGTGGTTGCAGCACCTCTTGCCAGCAATTCGGGGCATACTCTTGCGGCCACATGTAAGGTCCAGCGGCAAAGCCTTTGTCAAAAGCAGCTGGTGTGAACTCAATGCGTGACTTGAGTGACAGCAGCGGGAGGGGATGTGTTGTCGAGATGTCGAATGCTCCATAAACTTCCACTTCAACAAGCCTGGAGAGTTCCTTGCCACTCATCACGGCTTTTGTAGGCAGGTGGAGACTGGCACCGGGCACCTTGTCCTTGAGAGCTCGTGAAAAGCCTTGGAGGACGTCGTCGACTGCCTTGACTGACGACACACGATGTTTGGATTTGGCAACAGGGGAGGAGGGCACATGACTGGGTAAAGGCGTGCGGATTTCCTCTTTCGGCCGGATATGCTGAAGTGTCGAGGGAGGCCAGATGGCGGCTTGGCTGGCATTGATTTTGCTTTGATACGATCTTTTGGAGCCGAACATAATATCCTTCCATGGCTTGAGAGGTTTGGTACTGGTGTTACTCTCGTCCTCAGAAGCCGGCGCGGTCGAAGAAGCCTCACTTTTCAGCTCTGATATCTTGTGGGCTTTGGCACTCGGCTTCCCCAGAAAGAACGGATGCGTGCCCTTCTTCCCGGGAAGCCGGGTATGCGGCGGTTGCGATAGTGCAGCAGTAGTGCTGGTTTGCGGAGAAGTGCCGGATAATATCTCGTCAATCCTCTTTCCAGATTCCGCAGCAGTATATGGCAAAGAGATTCGTAACGAGGAAACAAACTTGCCATTTCGCATCTCGACCTTCTTGCTTTTTGTACCGACCTTCTTCTCGCCACTTTTGGTTCTGGGAGAGCGCCTGGGTGATCGTTTGGGAGAAGCAGCAAGTGTTCCATTTCCCTTCAGAATCACATCCTTCTTCTTGGGTGTAGAGATGGCCACGGCTTGAGGTGCTGGTGAGGGCGCGATAGAAAAATCCTCCACAGAAACATTGTGCTCTGAGGCATGGTTTCCGATGTCACGAAGGAGTGAAGGTGATCCGCATGAAGTCTGAATTTGGGCAACTGGCTCCAGCACGATACCGTTGGCTTGAGCCGATCTGACCGTTGGAGATGCATCTTGCACTGGTTCGGCGATGGTCGAAAGAGGCTGATAGTTTGTTGTATCGGGCAACAATGCACCTGTCTGCGGGGCATAGTCCATATACGTTGATGCTGCGTCTTGAAGCTGGTTGTGCCATGCCATCGGGTTTGGGTTTGTCCCAGTCAGCACCTCAACTGGCTGCTGCTCAGGCTCCACAGACAGCCTGCGTCGCTTCCTCCGGGTATTCTCATCATCTAGCTCATTCACTTCAGCCGTAGCCCACGATTCTCTTCCCAGGTGTTCGCGCTGCAGGACAGCAGGTAAACTTGTAGGAGGCTCTCTTGTCGCGGGAGTTCCATAGGCATCAGGGCCAGACCTTGGATCCGAGTACCTGTGCGGGTTTTGGCCATTGTCGTCGGCGGCACCATCCAGCCCCAGCGGATGCGCGTTGCGTGAAGGGGGGTCGGTGTTCACGACCGCTATCGTCATCGTCAGTGATACGCCCGCACTCTGAAGGGGCTCCAATGAATCACCTTTTCCGAAGAATGGGTGCATTCGAACAAGATGCTCTGGGGCAGTGCCATGCTCCAGCACTGTCGCCATTCAGAGAGCAGTCGGTATGGCATGAAGTCAGTTCAATCTTCTCTCGAATATCGTTGTAGTCAGAGGCTTGTGAGCGTGTCGCGAGCAGTGTCCTTCATCTAGCCATATAGGCGCCACTGCGAGGGGTTGCACACTAAAAGTGAACTGAGGTGCGCGTGAAGAGGTGAAGGGGACTCTGAAGTCCGCAGTCTGGAGACTCGAGAGCGCGTCAGTCACGCGAATGCCACGGCGCCCGGTAACAACTGAGTACGGTACCCCGTAGTGTACCCCTAGTAATGTACTGCAGCGAGCTGGCGACTGGTCACTGGTCAGTGGCCACTGTGCAGTGCGGGAGATCTACCGCTAAAGTGATTTGGCTTAGTAGCCCAACTCACAACTTGGGAGGTCGCTACTGGCGGGACTTGGAAGCGCCTCCGCAGCGAAGGCCCGAAATTTTGGAGAACAACTGCGTTCAAAAATCTTTTTGTTCACAACGTCTGACCCTCACAGCATGACAAGGACTCAATGATGGAGATTGCAGCGCCCCAGCTTCTCGTGAAGCTTCCTCGTACGGCCAGACCGGATGCCGCAACACACTTTGGGAACGTCTACACTGTGCGCGAGGGCGTGAAAAGGCGGAGGAGAGAAATTTGCGCGGCTGTGGATGGACACTCACTCAGCATTTACGAGGTACGAATTCCGCCTGCGCATGGATTGATAAAACCTGACGTGCATCTAGACACAAGATGGAAACACTGTCGCGTCGTTCACTGTTCCCCCAAACTCCCGCTTTTTCGGCCCGCCTTGCTCGATCGTGTCAAGATCAGATGGACAAAGTCATCGAAAGACGTACTGCGCAATCAAGCGGGACACCCTACAGATCGAGTCTTTTGAGATTGCTGAAGATGGCTCAAATCGTGTTAAATCGGAGAGAAGTCCTGCTTTGTACGACCAGGACAGCCCAGTCCTCCTGATTGCAGTGTTATCGAACAACGGACCTGACGGCGTGTTGGTTATGCAACAGAACGGCAATTTGACCGTTCTCTCAAAGGACATTCAGACTGTTTCTCTTCAACAGAGACTGTACGACTCTTCTGAAAAAGACCTGAATATCCTGGCCATCCAGCATCTCACGGTATCAGAGGCACAAAAATCGGTCCTGAGACAGAGGTCCGACATCCTCAGCAATGCCATGCCTCAGACGTCTTATTTGGCGGCGGTGTATACAAGGACTGGCAAGCAAGAGAACAAGAGGAAAGTATGCTATGGCGTTTGGGCAGTCAACCCTGCTGGTCAAGACGCCCTTTCCAAAGGATCTTCGGCGGATCGAGTTGTTGAACATGAGCTCGTTCTGGAGGGGAAAGAGGCCATCGCAACAGACCTGAAAGGAAAGTCCTGCAATTTCAGCCCATCCGCCTCGAATCTGTTCCTCCACTCAGGAGGCACTTTGAGATCATACGACTTAACAGGTGTGGTCCCATCTCTAAGTGCCGCTCTGAACATCGGTGTCGGTGGCACTCCTGAGATCATGGCTCTCTCCCATGCCTTTGCGATCTCCTCGTTGGGCGACTCATTCGGACTTTATGATCTCAAATATGGGTCAATCCAAGCACAACTGGACACCAAACGAATCAACCTTAAGCGAAAACGAAAGCGAATGACAGGCGAGCATCAGGCAGGCCAGGTTGAATTTATCACCTACTTTTCCCAGTCAACGCGGGTGATCGGAGTACGACGAAACCAGCTTCTCGCTATTGATATCTCTGGCGGTAATTCGAAGGAAATCCTCGACAAAGGCAGCAACCTCGTTCATAACATTGGAAGAGGACAGCAGCATTCCGACAATGGCGCAGTTCCTCCCAACAATCTGCTGGAACTGGACGTTGCAAAACCCACCCTAGGCACTGAATCCGATCCTGACTGGCAAACACTTCGAAAACGGCTTGATCAATTGGCACAGGCAGGGGATGTGTCTGAATTTGAGAATACTTTTGCCAACGACATCCATCAGTCTGCCATGAATTTTCCCTCTCCCACCACGATGTTTGACGATCTCCCATCGAACCGTTGCAGCATTCCTGATTCGAAGATCAGCTACCTCCTCTCCAAGATTTTTGAAATAGACTCGAGTCTTCACGGCAATAGCGGCGATCCCTCCGTCCTCACGAGAGGCCTGAAGGTCCAGATCCCAACGTTCCGGCTTCTTTTTTGGCTTTCGCGATTGAGACTGCTGTCCTACCAAAGTGTGCAACAAGCCATCGCGGCGGCGTCTCCTGGCTTTGGGGACGAGATTGCGACCAACGCAGTTGCGCAGGCTCTTTTGGATGTTGACCCTACTCGGAAATTGCTCCTTGGGTGCCTTGAGAACGGTTATAGCCCACTTCCCGAAGAACAAGGAGCTGTGTTACAGCTGCTCATTCAACAGGCCCTGATTGTATCCTCTGATGAAGCCCTTTCCACTCTGGACCCCAACCCCGACGAGGGTTCAGCTGATACACCTTCCAAAATGCAGGTCCGGAGGCTGTCTACATCAAATTCGGAGTCTTCATGGCTTCCACCACTGTTGCAGAGGGCCTTGGTTGTTTCCCTCGATAACTTTGGGACGTGTGCAGCCGCAACTATCTCAGCGCACATCCGCACCTCGTTCAGTCAGACCGAGGTCCTAGCACTCATTCAACTTTTGCGACAGCAGCTCTTCCAGGGTGGTCACTCTCGGTCTCTCCAAAGTCTCCCGATCACAGCCACTTCGGACGGTGAGAGCTCTCAGACGGTCAGACTCGATGCCATAATCAAAGTTCTTTCCAGCTGCATCGATGCGATCGGGCCTCTGGGATTCTTTGGCACTTGGGAGAACGAGGACTTCATTGGGAACATCGTACCTGATCTAGTCACGGAGATCACACACACCATGCAGAGTCTGGATGACGCGGCAGAACTGCAGGGTATCCTCCGCGAGACCATACGGTACCAGGAATCCATTCAGAGACATCAAGAAGCCGAGGCCCGTGTCGCCCGGCAAGACCAGGGACGATTCACGGCTCAGAAGGCTGGGACTATCGTGACTCTTTATTCGGAGTCAGTTCAAGGAGACGATGGTCTCCAGGCAGGGAACGGACTTCCACTCGGTCTCAAGGAGGAGCGCGTCGTCAGCCCGACGAAGATGAGAAAGGGTGGTGGGCAGGTTTCCAAGCGCAGTGCACGGCAAATGACCATGTTGGAGAGGAGGCACCGGGGACAGTATTCGTTCGAACGCCTGGTTCTGTAGTAGCAGGCGTGCAAAATAAATGGACAGCGAGTCTCACAAGTGTTTGGAGTTCCGCATCCGTATGCCATCTCCGTCGGTATCTTCATGTATTCATTCCCAAGCATGTGCTGGCGGAAGCGAGATATGTATGGGCGGCGGACAATGTCGAGCTGCCATTGGCTGGAATCTCCAAGCCTCGTCCGCCATGTACAGGCGCCTGCTAAATGCGGCTTCACCAGAGGAAAGCTGCATCTCACTCTATGTGCTGCCTCAATTCTCTCCTTTGTACACTCGTAACCCCCGTGGGATCGCTATCGATGTCTGAGGGCTCACGCACCTCGGCTTCCTCTCCTTGAGCCAGTCTTGCAACTGCGGAGGCTATCGATCTGGGCATCTCCTATCCGCACGTCTTAGCGGCCCACCTTGACGATCCCCCTTCCCGCGCCCACGCCCACGGGCCAGGTGAACGAACATCGATTGCGCTTCAGCACGACCCTTGCCTACTACGCACACGCACCGAGACCACTGCCCTTGACGACGCCCTTGCCTCAGCGAACCGCGAGATCTCCCTTCCTCAGATCGATCGAGTCCTTCATTGGCCCCGAGCCTCCCTACGGCTGGGGGGGTTACGAGCCGCCCAAGCGTCGTCCCATGCCTTCCGAGCCCAGAGTCAACATGGCGTTTCCCAGCGGCACGACATACCATGCAGACTCTGATGCCGATGATGAATATGAGAGAAGTGTGATGACTTCGCCGACACAGTTACATACGGACTCCGAGACGTCCTCTGAGCCGCCTTCCAACGAACACACTCCGACCACGTTCGAGTATCCAGGGGAAGATCCAAGTTTACCCCGGACCATAATCACGGAGTGGACGCCAGAAGAATGTGCACAATTTGTGCTTAGTTTGAACTTGAGACAATATTGTCAGGCGTTCATCGGTATGATACACACTGGGAGACAATATTGGAAGGGTTGAACGGCTGACAACTTTCAGATCATGGCATTGAAGGAGAGGCGCTGGTGGCGCTCAAACACGACGAGCTCAAAGAGATGGGAATTGCCAGTGTTGGGCACAGGCTTACAATTCTGAAAAACGTCTACGATATGAAAGTGAATCAAGATATCCCCGTGGAGCCTGACGATTACGTCCCGCCCAGTAAGTTCCAGCAGGCTGGTTGTTGATTGATTGGAGTTGTCTGACGGGTGTTCACAGCCGCAGAGCATAATCCTCAACACGAAATGGCCACCAAGGAAGACATCAATCGACTGGTCAAATCAATCTTGCGGCTGCGTGACGAACGGATTGTGCAGGCGGAGGCGCAGTTGACAAGGCTGGCTGACGACTATCGCAAACTGCGACAAGAGCTCCTCCCAGTGTTCAAGATGGCCAAAGAACGATCAGAGCCTCTCCCTTACGCACCTCATCAAAGCGCCGCCATTGCTCCAGAAGTGTTTCAACAAGAAATTGTCTCCCCGCCCATCACCACGCAACCCATCCTTGAGAAGACGAGTCTGACACGTACATTCTCCAAAAAGTTGGGCCTCAGTTCTACACCCAAGAATAACTCTCCCACTCACATACCGAATACGATACACGAGGGTAGGACGATCACCGAGAACAACACGCTGGACCCCTCAGCAGCAGCCAGCCTCGCATCGAATTCGCTAACAGCGCAAATGTCAGGTGGCGCATTACCGCATCCGTCTCCCGGGGTTCCTTCACCGACCTCGCCTCTCCCCTATCAACATCAACCTCTCGCTCCCCGTTCTTACCAGCGTGATGGAGGCAGCGCCATACCGAGGTACGATGGTGCTGATGACCGAATCAACCAAGTCACCATCGACCGTGATCCTCCCACATCTGCCAAGTCCATGTCGGCAAAGGTCAATCCGTCCAACTCCATAATATCCAGCGCATCAACCCTGATACCCTCGCGAGAGATGTCAGCATCGGTGCCGCCTCAGCTACCCTCAAGCGCTGCCGTGGGTCACACTCCGGGCGAGGCACCTTCAGTTGAGATCTTCAAATCCTTCCGAGTGGGACTCGAGGACCCATGCTACAAAGTGCTTCCCGCCGCATTACGGAAATACAACATCCAGGCCGATTGGAGGCAGTATGCGCTTTACATTGTGTATGGAGACCAGGAACGGTGCGTGGGACTTGAGGAGAAACCGCTGGCTTTGTTCAAGGACTTGGATCGTGAGGGTAAGAAGCCCATGTTCATGCTCCGGAAACTGGCCAATCCCATAGTCGACATGCCTGGTGCCACAGGCTCGTTGAAGCCGTTGGGGTTAGGCGGTGGTGGAGGAGGGGGCTCATTGTCCAGCACTCCCAGTATTCGAGCGATCCCGACGCAGACTTTGCCAGGAGGCGTGCTTTGAATTACGGACTAGACAGCGATGGGCTTGATGGTCTGTGTGATGACTTGAGGAATTTCCCTTTGGAGCGAGGCATTCTGACCTTTTGAGACGTGAATTGGCATTTTGATTAGCGACAAGAAAAAGAAAGCGTCTGCGATGGGATCCGCCTTGGATACCTATGGAGCTATTGTTCACCTGAGCATACTATTATTCTGGCAGAAAATTGATCACGCTGCCAGCATTGATGCTGTCTTCGCAGGCCCCTTCGGGTTCCCTGATTGAATGAAATATCTGTTGTTCTTTCGATGATGAATCCCGCCTTTCCTATCCAAAAATGCCATAAACCAATCCGTGCCGGCTCTCCCTTTGATGCTGTCCATGAACTCCATTCGCTATGCTTCACGATCGCCAATCCAATGTGTTTTTCTGGTTCCGCTTCTTCTCCTTGTACCATCCTCTCAATCGCTGTCATCGTCGAGCGGTTCCACTGCATCCTTGATCCGTGCCTTTAAAAAGCTCACGCCCGCCTCGACGGTGGCTTCGGGAATCCTCACATCCGGCAGTCCATCCGGTCCGCCTGACCACTCTTTACTCAGCGCAATTGCCCCGTTGCCATTCACACCGTTCACCCCCGTGGGCGTACTCGTGCCATTCACGGCCGCAGCCGCCGCGGCCGCCGCTTTGCTGCCCTTCGCACCGCCGGGCTCCTTCTCCTTGGGGATCTTTGCTCTTCGAAGCACCTCTGTCATCAGCTCGGGGAAGGTGTCGCATTGTCCGTTGCGGAGGAGTTCGATGGCCAGCGCCCGTACGCGATCCGTCCACCCTGTGCGCGCGAGGCTGTCGGCTAGCATGGAGCTGAGTTCGGGGATGCTCCCTGTCGCCCGGAGGTGGGTGATCAGGGCTTGTGAGGTTGCTGGTGGGAGGGCGGGTGTTGTCGACGCGAGGGAGACGGGGACGGGGATCGGATGGTCGGAGGAGGCCGTATTCGAGGACGAAGTTGTCGACATTGTTGCGGACGGGGGTGGCTTTCTGTTGTATCAACGGTTGCCGTGAGACTTGTCAACTTGATCGGTTGGAGTATCTCCAAATGTGTGTAGCTGGCAGGGTGGATTGATTTACTTCGCAGTTGCAAGGCAGATTCAGCTACTGTCCAGCAGCGCCGATGGTGGTGAAACTGGAAGGAGGGTTGTCAGGTTGGGTTGGAGAATGAGACAGGCAGCACGGTGTTACCCGAGGTCGTGAGCACGTACTCCGTACAGAATAGGATTGTTCAAACACACAAGCGATTCACAATAGAAAACGCCGCATTTTGGTCTCCGCCGCGGAATGCAGAATGCGGCGGAGCGGAGACCCGCATGAATAGCAACGGTACGGGGAAGCACTACTCGCTGCTTTACTAAGGGCAATTGACGATTGCGCGGAGAAGTAGTACGGAGTCCGGAGTTAGTAATCGACTGTGAATAGTGTTTGACGTTCAACATCACGAGATCTTGGTGAATCCCGGAATCAACGGTCCAGGCATGCCATCTGTTGAGCAGCGAGCACACCATAAGCCGACTAGCCACTGCCCGAATGAAACGTGGCTACTGCGGGCGAATTTCATGCACATCAACTGGAAGTAATAGTAATGACAATGTGAAGTGTGGCGAGGCCGGTGAAGGCGTGCGGTGCGGCATGCGGTGCACTGGTGGCTGTCAGAAGGTTCCACCCGGTTCTCTCGCCGGTCGCAGGCTGCCAGAGGCGACGTAGCCCATAGCAGCAGGCGGTTAGTAGGCGAACCTGCCGTCAGACTGGTCGTCATTTCATCACCGCGCCAAGACGCGACCTCTCCTGCGACTCTCTGGACGAGATACATCACCCATCACTCTGTTTCCAACACAGCTTCAACCTTTCGATCTTGATTCTTCCTCCAACATCACTCTCATCTCTCAGGGATCTTCGTCTACGGAAGTTCCTTGATAGCAATCTTTTCTTTTCCTTTTCGCGCTCAGTTTCATCGCTCGGCCACCGGTTGACTTAGGACCGGGAACTGATCAACAAGTCCACCGCAACCGACCTCGTGCCAGACCGATCTCAGACAACAAGATGTCTGCAGAACCAGATCACTCCCACCATAAGGGGAAGGTGAACCTACAGTACGTGATAGTCGCTTCTGACACTGCTAGATCGACTGCTAACTCCTCCCGCAGTGATGCCTCGGGCGCTGAGAAGAAAGAGGTAATACCGTCGACACCCTCCGTGGCGAAGACACCCAGATCTGACATCTCCCTCCAGGAACTCGACACTTCAACGGCCATCCTGAAAAAGAAGAAGAAGCCCAACTCTTTGATGTACGTGGAAACCCTGCGATAAGAAGACAAGAGGGCTGACAAATGACCGCAGCGTGACCGATGCCACCAACGATGACAACTCCATCATCGCCCTGTCCAACAACACCATGGAGACGCTACAGTTGTTCAGAGGAGACACCGTGCTCGTAAAAGGCAAGAAGCGCAAGGATACTGTCTTGATCGTGCTCGCCGATGACGACCTTGATGATGGGAATGCACGCATCAACCGAGTTGTCCGCCACAACCTCCGCGTCAAGCATGGCGACATCATCACTGTCCACCCATGCCCCGACATCAAATATGTACGTGCCATCATCCTCCGATGTTGAAACATTCTAACTCGTTCCCTAGGCTAAACGCATCGCTGTCCTCCCCATTGCCGATACCATCGAAGGCTTGACCGGCTCCCTTTTCGATGTCTTCCTCGCCCCCTATTTCCGAGAAGCCTACCGACCTGTTCGACAAGGCGACCTCTTCACCGTCCGAGCCAGTATGCGGCAGGTCGAGTTCAAAGTGGTTGAGGTGGATCCTCCGGAGTACGGTATCGTGGCTCAAGACACGGTGATCCACTGCGAAGGAGATCCTATCCAACGTGAAGATGAGGAGGGAAATCTCAACGAAGTCGGCTACGATGACATTGGTGGTTGCAGAAAGCAGATGGCACAGATCCGAGAACTGGTCGAGCTGCCTCTCCGGCATCCTCAGTTGTTCAAGTCCATCGGTATCAAGCCTCCTCGAGGTATCCTCATGTTCGGTCCCCCGGGTACTGGCAAGACCTTGATGGCTCGTGCTGTTGCCAACGAGACCGGTGCATTCTTCTTCCTCATCAACGGCCCCGAGATCATGTCAAAGATGGCCGGTGAATCCGAATCCAACCTCCGCAAGGCCTTCGAGGAAGCCGAAAAGAACTCGCCCGCCATCATCTTCATTGATGAAATCGACTCCATCGCGCCGAAGCGAGAAAAGACCAACGGCGAAGTCGAACGACGTGTTGTGTCACAACTGCTCACTCTCATGGACGGCATGAAGGCTCGATCCAACGTGGTCGTCATGGCTGCCACTAACCGCCCCAACTCTATCGACCCTGCGCTCCGACGTTTCGGTCGATTCGATCGCGAAGTTGACATTGGCATTCCCGACCCGACTGGCCGTCTTGAGATCCTCCAGATCCATACCAAGAACATGAAGTTGGGTGAAGACGTCGATCTCGAGTCGATCGCAGCCGAGACTCACGGTTATGTCGGTTCCGACATTGCCTCGCTCTGCTCTGAGGCGGCCATGCAACAGATTCGTGAGAAGATGGATCTGATCGATCTTGATGAGGATACGATCGATGCTGAGGTCCTGGACTCTCTCGGTGTCACCATGGAGAACTTCCGCTTCGCCCTGGGCGTCTCCAATCCTTCCGCTCTTCGCGAGGTTGCCGTCGTCGAGGTGCCCAACGTTCGCTGGGACGACATCGGTGGTCTCGAGGGTGTCAAGCGCGAACTCATCGAATCTGTCCAGTACCCTGTCGACCATCCCGAGAAGTTCCTCAAATTCGGTCTCTCACCATCTCGAGGTGTGTTGTTCTACGGACCCCCCGGTACTGGTAAGACTATGCTTGCCAAAGCCGTTGCCAACGAATGTGCGGCAAACTTCATCTCCGTCAAGGGTCCTGAGCTGCTGAGCATGTGGTTCGGTGAATCAGAGAGCAACATTCGAGACATCTTCGACAAGGCTCGCGCTGCTGCACCATGCGTGGTCTTCCTTGACGAACTGGATTCCATTGCCAAATCTCGTGGTGGCTCCGTTGGCGATGCTGGCGGTGCGTCTGACCGTGTCGTCAATCAGCTCCTCACCGAGATGGATGGTATGACTTCGAAGAAGAACGTGTTTGTCATTGGCGCCACCAACAGACCCGAGCAGCTCGACAATGCCCTTTGCCGCCCTGGTCGTTTGGATACGTTGGTCTACGTGCCTCTGCCCGATGAAGCGTCTCGTGCTTCCATTCTCCGCGCCCAGCTGCGAAAGACCCCTGTGGCCCCGGATGTCGATATTGACTTCATCGCCAGCAAGACCCATGGGTTCTCGGGTGCCGACTTGGGATTCGTGACTCAACGAGCCGTCAAACTTGCCATTAAGCAATCGATTGCCGCCGACATCGAGCGAACGAAGGAACGTGAAGCCGCTGGCGAAGATGCCATGGACTCTGATGACGTCGAAGACCCGGTTCCCGAGCTCACCAAGGCTCATTTCGAAGAGGCCATGTCAGCTGCTCGACGATCCGTCAGCGATGTCGAGATCCGCCGCTACGAAGCATTTGCCCAAGCCATGAAGCAGAGTGGTGGCAGCGCGTTCTTCAAGTTCCCGTCTGCCGGCCAGGAAGCTGATGCTGCCAACGGCAACGGCTTTGGAGACGCTGGCAACGATGACAGCTTGTACGACTAGAGCGATGGATCCAACCGATGGATCTGGGAGTCATCCTCTTCTGCATGAGCATGGGAAGCGCTGCAGATGATCATAGCAGCATTCACAATGGAGAGGGAAGCAAATTCGGAGTACGGGCGGGCAGCCAAGAACATGGACAAAGAACATGGTGGGGAGGGTTGGAGCCTGTCTCTTTCCGCAAGGCCTGACGAATTTGTATTCTACCTAGAGAAAGGAAGTGCAGGCAAAATAATAGACTGCGATTGATTGAAATGGCTGCACTGGTGATAGTGATGATGGCGATGGACGGTTCGTAATTGTACTTATTGATTTTTTTTTCCCCTGAAGCCTTGACCCTTGAGTGTAGAAATGACGCAGCATGGACGCCAATGTTACATGCTGGACACTGATTGATCGATTGCTGATGCTGATGGCAGGCGCCGACGATTCCGGGGCTGCCGCGCTCAGATAATTCGCCTTCACAATCTCCATCTCCATCCTCTCATTTCCTTCAACACTCTTACCCTCTTCTCATTGTCAGCCTTTGGTTTCTTTCCCCATCTTCGCTGCATCAGTTATGGCAAACATGGGTATTTCCGCGCGTCTCCTGCGCCTGGCCAGGCCCAAGGTACGACCAGCCATCGTGATCTGGAACTGCGTTTCACTGACTTGTCGCGCAGAGATTCTTCTACACAATGACCCTCACGACCGGCGCCAGCCTCATCACGCTTTCTATGCTCATCAATAAACTCGCCGGCCTCTATGGCATCCTGGCGCTGTTCACGGGCTACCAGCTGTCCCCATTCCAGCTGAGCATGTACATTTATTCGACCTTCGCCCTCATTCTCACCGTCTACCTCGCGCGCCACATTCGAAAGCAATCCCCCCTGCAATGCCTCGCCCTCGCTTGGTTCTACGTACTGGATAGCATCATCAATGCGGCATACACAACGGTATTCGCTGCGACGTGGTTCTTGGTTTTGGCGCAGCACGATGCTGGCCAGACGGATAAGAAGGGACCCGGTGCCGGTACAATGGACGACACCAGTGGCTTCACCGATCCTCAGCTGAACGTGAGCAAAGTCGAGGTGATTGCGTCGCCACAGTCAGGCTTCAGCGGCGGTCAAGACGCTGTTGCTGCTGCCGTTCCGGCTTCGACGGCGGCAGGCAGCGGAAGCAACGGCGCGCTTCAAACCGCGGTACTGGACACCCAGAACATGAACAGCATCGGTGTTATCATCACTTTATGGACAGTTCGCGCATACTTCTGTCTCATCATGCTTGCCTTCGCCCGGATGGTGATCCGTCAGCACATTGCCTCCAACGGGGTCAAGAGTGGCGATTACACCACGGCCTCGGCCAACTCGAACCTCGTCGAAAACCCGTTCTCTGAGTCGAGACCCGAAGGACAGGGCTGGACGGGCAAACTGGGCCGATTCATGGTCAGCATTGGACGGACATACTGGCTCGGAAGTGATGAAGATGACAGCTGGATGTACAACATGAAGTTCCGCAAGAGCACGGAAAACGGGGTGATGTTGAGCAAAATCGACTCAGGACAGGTGGAGAGAGAGCGAAGGAGACGTTCGGGTACTGGCCCACCTGTTCCGGCACCGAGCATCGCATCCGGCGTTGAGGATGGAAAGACTCTGCAGGTTCCCAGCCAGAACGTATGAGGAGGAGGGTAAGACATGAGCATGGCAGGCAGCAGTTGGACATTCCAATTGCTGGCAAGACCAGCGATGCTGCGTGCAGACTGTATTTTCAACGAACGCCGCATGCCGGCTGTTCAACCGACAGGCCCTGGTGTGTTGGGAAATGCAATTGGCCACGGACGATCTAGGAGTTGAGGATGTACATATCTGTGCAGACCATCTAATGAGGACCATGGGGGCGCACAGGTGGGATTGAAGAGCATGAGCCTTCAAGCTAATTCTTTCACGGCTACAATGATAAAGAAATTCATAACCAAAAGAGTAACGGTCAGCCTGTGGCCTAATTCACTTGATCCGTACAATTGGTGATGCTGAAAGGTCAGGGCCGGGAGGACGGAATAAATTATGGTCCTAGATCAAATAATATGTTTCCTCCGCCATTGGGCATTTCTACAGGTTCACACTTTTGTCTCCCAGACTCCCACCAGCAGCATATTGAAGTTGATTTCTCCACCAGTGACCTCGCTAGCAGAGATATGTCCGTCCAGGAAGTCTGGACTCTGAACGTCATTACGTCGACGACGATATCATGGAAATGGGAAGATTTCCCCTTGTGGCGGGATCCCGCCCGGCCCGATTGCTGCCACGGCGGAGCATAAATTTCCCATCCCCCAACCAAGGAATCGCGATATCTTTCTTCAAGATCGGCAGCACTTTCTCGTTCTCGATCCGGAGACCTAGTGACTGACCAGGTTGTGTGGTGTGCTAGGATCACTTTCCTGGCTTCTGTGTGACACTCAAGAGCAACCGCCCACCTTCGTCCTATTCCAAGATGGCGGCGACGGAGAAGAATCAAGAGATCATCCAGGTGGCAAGGTCGATGAGCGGAGCCATACCCTGGTGCGAAGAATACGAGAAGATGATCTCGGGCATGTTGTACGTGGTTCTTACCTACCTTATCTTCCGTCGAGTTGAGCGGAATGATTCTGTGCGCCGCCCTCTGGATCTTTAATCGCAGCTGACACAACGTGAGTGAAAAAGATACGACTCGTTAGTGCCAGAACTGCAACAGGCGCGCTTCAAAGCACGGGCATGGTGCAACAAATACAACAGCTGGTGGCCGCACTCCGACGCCAACGCGGACTTCACAACGCTGGAACGCGAGCGCCTGGCGCAGCTGCGCGAGGTGTTCGGCTCCGTCGGCGACGACGTGTACCTGGAGCCGCCGCTGTTCATCGACTACGGATGCAACGTGCGTCTCGGGCACCGCATCTACGCCAACTTCAACCTGACGATCCTCGACTGCTCGCTGGTGACGGTGGGCGACCGGACGCTCTTCGGGCCCAACGTGAGCATCTTCGCGGCCACGCACGAGACGGACGTGCGCTCGCGCCGCCTCAACGTCGAGTTCGCGCGTCCGGTCGCCATCGGTGCGGACTGCTGGATTGGGGGCCACTGTGTCATCCTGCCGGGCGTCACTATCGGCGAGGGGTCGACCATCGGCGCCGGGAGTGTCGTCACTAAGGATATTCCGGCTTGGAGTGTGGCTATGGGGAATCCCGCCCGTGTGGTTAAGAAGGTCGATCCATTGCCTCCTATGGCTGCTGAGGAGACGCCGTTCCAGGCGACGGAGAGGATGGGTTGAAGAGACGAGAAGAGAAGAATAGAGAAGTGAATCGCTTAGCCTGATAGACAGACACGCGTTGAGGGAAGAAGAAGTCTTCTCAATGGCGACAGCTCATACCATAGACGATAGAGTATAGAGTAGAGGAGCCAATAGATTCTTAGAAAGAGACATGTTAGTTGTTTCTCTGTTCCTGTTTCAACGACGAACAAGTACGTACAAGGACTGCTTTCTCATGAGAAGGCTGGACAAGGCTGGACAAGGCTGAGGACACGAGGCTGTGACCCGCCCTTCAACCAGCCACTAAGGAAATTTTCCGAGCCTCACAGCTGCGAGTCCATCTGGCAACTTCATTCATCATTTCACCTATCGAGCAATACACAAACACATACATACTCTGTGTGGCTCCCCTTTGCGATTCCTTGTTCTCTTTCTGCCTGCGTCGCGTTCTAGCCGACTCGCGCCCATCTGTACCTTTGTCTCGTTCTTCCTTGCTGCTTGCTTCCCCCTTTTCTTCTCTTTCTTCTTCTCATCCTCAATAATGTCCCCTTCCCACCCCATGGCCGTGCCCGTGGCCGTGTCCGCGCCAGGCAAAGTCCTCTTCGCCGGCGGTTTCCTGGTCCTCGACAGGCTGCACACGGGCGTCGTGTTCGGTCTGGACGCTCGCATTCACGTGCGCGTCGGCGTGTGGAGCGATGAGGATGTTATTGCTCAAGCGACTCGGACGACGACAGATACGCTGGTGCTCGTCCAGTCACCGCAGTTTCTCGATGCCAGCTGGCTTTACCAGATCTCCCGGGGGGCGGGCGGCGAGGATGGAGATGTGGCGGCGGTCGGAGTCGAGCAGGTTACAAGATTATCATCCGACAAGACCAACACCGCCAACGACAACGCCAGCGACACAGAGTTCACGACGAGCGCGAACAAATTCGTGGAAACGGCGCTGCGGTACACGTTGACTTATCTCTCACATCTGGGGCGAGATGTCTGGTCGTCCAGTATCAAGGTGACCATCCTGGCGGACGACGACTATTACTCTCGGTCTACGGCGGAGTCGGAGGCCGCAGCAGGGTCTCCGCGCGACGTGCAGTCTGCGACGGCGACGGCGACGTTCGCCACGTTCGGAGTCAAGCTGAGTGATGCGCACAAGACCGGGCTCGGGTCGTCGGCAGCGCTGGTTACGGCTTTGGTCTCTGCGCTTGTGGCCTTTTACACCACGAGCACGACAGGCCATGGGGACGACGGCCACGAGGGCGAACATCAGCAAGTCGGTCAACGGTCGATCCACAATCTGGCACAGGCCGCCCATTGCGCAGCCCAGGGCAAAGTGGGATCAGGATTCGACGTCGCGGCCGCCGTGTATGGGTCTTGCCTCTACCGGCGATTCACTCCATCTATCCTCGAGGCGGTGGGCGATGCTACGAGTGCCGGGTTCAGCGAACGACTACATCGCTGCGTGGACGATCTCGAACTCGAGCGGAAATGGGACGTGGAGATTGCCAGCCAGGCGGTACAGATCCCGGACAGTCTTCTCCTGGTCATGTGCGATGTCGATTGTGGTTCGGAGACGCCAGGCATGGTGCGCAAGGTGCTTCAATGGCGGAAAGAGAATCCCGAAGAGGCCGGGTTGCTGTGGAATGCCCTGCAGCAAGGCGCACATGAGCTGTGTCGGGAACTGCGGCGGTTGGTCGAAGTGGAGGGCCTTGTCGGATCTTCTGACAACAACACATTCACCCCGCTGAGAGACGACATCCAGGCGATTCGGAGCCTGGTTCGCGAAATGTCAGTCAAGTCGGGGGTCCCCATTGAGCCGCCGGTGATCACGGAACTGCTGGACTTCTGCTCGTCGCGGCCCGGGGTCATAGGAGGGGTGGCTCCCGGAGCAGGAGGATACGATGCCGTCGCTCTGCTGGTTCGGAACGACGGGAGGACGGTTGCGGAGTTGCGGGAGTGCCTGGAGGGATGGAGGAGTCGGGAGGAATCCGGGGCCACGATTGGACATGTTAGACTGCTGGGGGTGAAGCAGGAGAAGGAGGGCGTGAAGCGAGAGGAGGTCGGTAGATATGAGGCATGGGTGTAGGTGGAAGTGTGAGAGTAAGCGTCATGGTGCGTCCTGGCAGTGGCAGGATGAATGCAGGAACGTGGACCTACGTACTACTGCTCGTAAGTAGCGAGGAGATGATGACGAGTCTGATGAGTGATGAGTGATGAGTGATGAGCGATCCGGAGGGTGAAGATAAGAGCGGCAGTCCTCTCCTCCTACGTGTCTACTTGTCGTGGTATGCACATACTAGTAGTCGCACTCCCGGTACTTCTACGTCAGTACCTGCAGGTGTATGCATAGCGCAAGTGGTACAAGGCGCACATGTACCCTATTTTACCGGTGCTGCAGCGCCGGACCCTCGGCTCAGAGGCTTGACTGCGGAGGAGGCTCGCATCCCGAGTGCCCATGCCTTAGGTATAGCCCAGGCTTACGAGGCCACCTGGGCGCCTGCTTGGATGACTGTCGGCCAAGATTTCGACAGCCTGGGCAGGTGGCCACCCGCCTTGTCCTGCCCGGGGCGCCTGTAGGAGTAGGCTTTACTCTGTTCCTTAGGCACACTAGGCACTCTCTTAGGCGGCTCTAGGCGACACTCTGGGCGGCTAGGCCTGCCTGGGCTTAAATCATGGCCGCCCGCTTGCGCCCTTCTATGGGGCAGGTCACAGGGACAGAGCTGAGGCGAGCGCAGGTACCAATGGCTACTAATGGATGAAAAATGAATGAATGATTGCCACCGGGTTGACAATGGATTGAAGTGAATTGGATTGAGCCGAACCGAAATACTAATTGAACCCTGACCTGATTGTGCGGTGTCTCACTGGACAGTTGGCTGATAGTACGACCGTAGCAGCATCTCGTGCGCCTTGCCACTTCAGCCCGGCTGTAACAGCGACCGCCGCAACAGCAGCGGCAGCGGCCACAACAGATCCGATCCAGATTCACTGCGAGCCTAGAGGGCACGCAACGCAACTCACCCGCTCCTGCTCCTGCGTCAACCCAGTTTCTGGTTCTCGCTGGCTTGCGAGCGCACCACAATCAGCACCGCCGCCATCATCATCATCATCACCACCATCATCACCACTACGAGTAGTACTACATACTCTAGTAGCCCCTCAGCCCTCACTACTACGTCTTCGTAGTCTTCGCTTGCCCATTCACGTTGTTTAATCGCTCGTGTCTCTCCACGAAACTTGGCACCGGTCCAGCCAAATCCACTTCTTCGACAGTCTCCCGCTCAACTCGAACCACCCTCAGGCCTCAGCTGGTCGCCTGCTATCTCCGGCCTCATCCTCATCCTCATCTTCCATCTTCCATCTTCATCTCCATCTCCATCTCCATCCAGACTCTCAACTTACTAGCCGACCTTGAAGTTGCCACCTCCCATCCCCTCCCATCCGCCCACTATCCGGCCTTCCTCTCACTGCGCCTTTTGTCCACTCGAGTGACAGGGCCCCGTTCCAGTCCCGCCGCAACCGCGCCGGCCGTGCCTGGCCAACCGAGTCCCGATCCCAACTCCCAGTCCAAGTCCAATCCCAGTCCCGCCTCGGACCATCCTTCTTCTCTCCAGAGCACCTCTCAGAAGCACCGCTTTCGCACAACAAATTTACGCTTACACACCGCTCGAGATGTCGACTCTGCCTTCAGATCCTCCCGCGGCCTCCGATCCGGCTGCTGCCTTGCTGCCTCCTCTCGAAACCACCGCCTCCGTCGACTCGAGCGCATCCCCCCATGGTCCCGTGAGAATGGACACAAACACTGCCATCGTTCAATCCATGAATCCTCCTCCCCCGCCGTCATCGGCCGGCCCAGAGATGCAAGCAGTCTCAAGGAAATACTCAACCGCGATCGGTCCCTCCTCGGACTCGCCATCCGTCCCTGCGAAAGATACCGAAGAAGCCGGTCCCGTCTTGACGGTCACTCTGCTCCTGACGTCGGGCGCACGACACCCCTTCAAATTGGACAGCAAGTATTTCGCCAAACGCAATGTCGAGGTGCTGGACAGCGATCCGTTCAATCTGAGCGTCTACAAGCTGAAAGAGCTGATCCTGCGCGAGTGGCGGGAAGAGTGGGAGTCCAAGCCCAGCAGCCCAAACTATATTCGATTGATCAGCATGGGCAAGTTATTAGATGATAAGGCATCTTTAAAAGGTACGGTTCCCCCGACCTGCGTAGTTGAAGCGATGCTGACCCTCCGCCTACAGATTATAAATTCGGCGTCGAGTCTCCCAACGTGCTCCATATGACCATCAAACCCCAGGACTACGTCGAAGAAGAAGACGCCAAAGGCGGCAAGGCCACATACTCGGCCAACCGAGAGACCGAAGGAAGAAGTCCTGGCTGTCGCTGTGTCATTATGTGATCGTCTTCGTCGCATTCCCGTCAAAGAGATGGTGAAACCAAGTGGAATCCGAATGGAAACCATGCATGGCCCTCCTAGCCCATTTCCCCCCCTTCCTCGGTCACAGGGGGAAGAGCCCGACACTTCTCAGGGCACACCCTTGGACCTTATCACTCCATGTTCGCCTATTCAGTGGGGATTTTTGTCTTCTTATATATTTCATTCGTGGCGCGGCGTTGGCGGGCGGTCAAGCAAGGCCATCTCTGGCTTGATCTGGGGCGTTCTATGGTATGCGAAGGAAACAAGGAGGGTATGGCTGTTTGCCGTTTGGGCTTGTTTCCGCGACGAGATGTTTTGATGCCCCCATTTTGGTCGGATGGATTTGGACCAGCGATTCCGCGCGGAGAGCACTTTTGCGTCTCATGGCAGGGTTCTAGACACGTCGGGCCGCAACGGTGCGGACTGGGGCATAGACCGGGAGCCACTGGAGCGGAAAGAGGGGAAAAAAGACCGAATCGATCCGGATCAGCAAAGACGCTTCCATCGAAAGGAAGTCGTCAACCAAGTTTGGACTGTGGGAAGACTGGAGACATCATTCTGTATATAAAAGGAGGAGTCGGGCAGTCGGGCAGTCTGGAGTGAGACTGGATTCTCATTCCTTTGTGCCCCTGGTGGGAAATCCCCGAAAAGGTTGTGAGATTGGCATTGGTACCTTTCCGGGGATTGGTGAACGGACACGGCGGGAAAGATGTACGTCCCTCCCTGTTGAGGCAACGGGAAGCAACAGGAGAGGAGGACCATCAAGCCTCTTGCATCTCTCCACCTCTTTCCTTTATACTTTTCTTTCCTTCCTTTTCCTTCGGTGGAACCGAACAAAAGTGGAGGACGTGGAGTACATATTGCGGACGAATTCAGGGAATATACATTCTTCTTTTCCTTGTCTCAATGATTCTGTTCTGTATTTTCCTCTCTATACTGGCATGTCTATTCGTTCCCTCCGGTGATTTGTGGACTGGCTTTGCTATTTGGGCTTTGATAGGCTCCTTTGCCATCTCCTCCTACGACTAGTATCTTGATTTGGTCTGTGGCATTTATCATAAGGGCCGGAGCCATTGCGATGAGCTACCTTAGCTGGAGTACTGTGAAATTTACTAGGAGTAACATTGGATGTTTTAACGAGCTGCTCGCCCTGATTCCGGTTGCCCCAGGGTAAGGTATGGGTATGGTATGGATCGCGAGCCTCTCTAAGGTAAGCGTCTTCCTTCTGCTTGATTGATCATACATTGTATTTCTTGTGGGAGGTTCGGGATGCGAGTGATAGGTGTAGATGCCAATCATCGGGGCGAGGTAAGGTGTGCGGGTTGAGGATAGACATGTGAGCTTGGGCTGGACCTTGTCTGGTCGAGATGCGGGTGCTGATGCTGGTGGTGATAAGAACCAGGTTGGCAGCTCACAGTCTCCGGTGTAGATAGAAAATCGTGTGCGCCTCGCTCATCGCTCATCCCTCCTCGATGACATTTTGTCGTCTTCCTCGCGCCACGTCAATAACCACCCTGTTCCGTTTATCGTCCCGCGTTGTGTCGTCTACCACCGACCCATACCGACCTTCTTCTCCATCTCCTCCATCCAGCCGACGCCCTGCCCATCACCGCCGCCATTGACACCGAGCCTCAGCCCGTCCTGCCCAGCATAGACATCCTCCCAAGTCAACTCGGCATCACGACCCGTCAGGATCTCCTCGTGCACCTTACCGGGCCCGCCTAGCACCGAAGGCCGAAACGAGTCCGCGTCCCGAACCATCTTCAACTCCATCCCGCGCCGCAGGGGCTCCGCCACCCCAAACGTCCGCCGCAGCAGGTTCATCCGCGTGCTCTCCTGCGTCGCCGTCCACATGGCCAGCCGCGACTCGAGCGGGTGTGTTGACGAGACAGTGTCGCTGCTCGCGCTGCTCGGCTCCAGCGACCGTCGGAGTGTGTCTGGCAGGCCGGGCGCCGAGGGGGCTCCGCGGTCCACGTTCTTGCTTGCCGGGCCTGTCGTCGATGATGAGAGCTTGGCCGTGTTGGTGTTGGATGTGCTGCTCGGGTGCGCCGAGGGAGGTGCCACGCGGAGAGACTGGGTTGATTTCAAAGGTCAGATTCGTCGCTCGGTCCAGGGTTGGGGTTGTAAAGGGGTACCTAGACGGAGAGATCCCGTCTTAGAGGCATAAAACTTACCATGATGATGGATGTGTGAAAGTGTTTTAAGAGAGAGAGAGATCGAACTGATGATATGTCCCTAGTCGATCAGAGCTCACGAGCTCAGATTGCGACGGCGGTGAATTTCGCAGTGCCCTATGATAGATGCCGGATTGACGAGCGCTTTCCGAACAGGCTGCAACTGTGTGAAGGTACGGATCGAGATGGAGAGTTTGGTTGTGTATGTAGTCGGATGGAGAGAGTAGATGCTGGATGGAAACCGAGTTGGAGTTTCGCAGGCACAAGTAGGCGTCGCGTCTCCGTTCACGAAGCGGCGGGCGGCGGAGATTGCATGACGGCAGAATGTGTTCCGCCGGATTGTCTACGGTGGATTAAATCACACCCGCCCGCTTTTCATCGAGGGAGGAGTTCGGTACCAATGTGTATTGTAGTCTCGATGGACATTGGATTGATGTAGAATCTATTTCTTTCTTTCCCTCTTGGTCTAGCTACGGTCGACGCCGGAAAATACTAGTAGATACAGCGATCTGCTTGGCCCTGTGCGGCAAGACTCTTGAGATCCCAACTTCCATCCTTCTTCTCTGATACACCTTTACTCGTGATCCCAAATCCACCTCCCGGCCTTCAAGTCTGGCCCTCAGAGCTTGCCATGGTCGAAAGTCGGAGAAGCAGCTGGCGCTTCAACGCGATCCTCCATATTGTGCGACGTCAGCCCATGGAGCTCGTGCCCTTCGTTCGCATGATCCTCTTCCAACTGCTTGCGTTCCTCGTTCAACAGGGCACGTTCGTGGTCCAGCTTCATCCGCTCAGTCTCAAGTTTCTCCCATTCCTCATCCATTTCCGCGCTTCTCTTCTTGACCTCAGTGACGATATGATCCCCGGCACAAAAGGGCCGTTCCGAGAGAATACACCCCTCGACCATACACTCGCAGATGTGCTTGGGATTGTTGATCTCGACCTCATCGCCGTAGTCGCAAGAATGGGCAGTGACGGCGTCGCAGTTATATGTGCAGATCGCTGCCGCCCGGGCGGTGAGAGGCCAGAACGGGGATCCAAGGCAGCTGCCAGTGTCGAGAAGGACGCTCTGGTCGTTGAAGCAACACAGGTCTGAGCTTGGAGGCTTGAGGAGACTGTTGAAACATTCCTCTTTCTTGAATGCCTGGTCGCGGTCGCACCTGTCTCTCCAACTCCACAAGGCTCGTTCGGCGTCCTTTTTGCAGCTGCGTGGCCAAGGCGGGATTGGGAACTCGACGTCCTCCTGGTTTGGCCACTTCTTGGGAATAAGACTGTCACGGGGTAGGAGACCAGTTTGATTCAGCGTCCAATCGGGGGCCTGGCCCGTAGAGACGAGCCATTCTTGGTAGTTGATCAGTTGCCCAGGACCTCTCTCGGATCCTGCTGTTTTCCGTGGAAGGATTGGTTTCGGAGCAGCTGAGCACAGGCCGATCAGCAAGGTCGAGGCAGCAGCCAAGTAGCACGTCGCAACCATGGTGGAAAAGCGTCAGAAGGGAGTCCCCAGGAAGAGATCCAGTCGGTTTGGAAACAGGGCATGAAGTGGATTTGCTGGTGATGATGATGGTGATGATGATGTGGAAATGCTGGCCTAGAGTTGTGGGAGGAGGACACAGATATAGATGTCAACGGTCGAAGGTCCTCATCAGTTGTGGTCGTCTTTCCTGGTGCCTCGATTTAAGGTTTTCTCGCATTTCTTGAGACTCAGAGGTTGTTTGCCTGACCCGAAAGAAATTGACCACTCATTTCACGGCCAACAACCAGAAAGGTCCTCCTCCTCGATCCGGGCTTGGTCGACGTTGTGGCAATTAGCAGCCAAAGTATCGTTCTTCCACCCACCTCTTCTCCGTGTCCTCAACGACATTCGCCGCCACAACTTTGATACCAGGAAAGACGGCCATCAAGCGCTTCAGCCCCCGTCTTCCTGCCAGACAGGTGACAAACACGATCCTCTTCTCAGCGACACCGTGGTCCACCAGAACTTTGACTGCCATAAGAGCAGCTCCGCCACTGGGCATTTGTGGGTCCAGAATCATAACGGTTTCATGCTCCGCTATATCCGGAAACAGCCGTAGGTAGTGCAGTTCCGGTTCACCCGTGCGAAGGTTCGACTGAATGAGCAGTCGCCCTGTCAGGCAATCAGGTATCGTCCGCTTCAGTCCCGTTTCCATACAGCTTCCACCTCGGAGGATGGCCACTGCGGAGACCTTGCCGGCCGACTTCAGTCCAGAGTACTTGTTGCCTTGAGGAGTCGTAACGTCAGCAGACCGATAGTTGTGGCAGTCCAAGGCTTTCTCGACCAAGAGCGCCGTCAGCCTGTCAAAATAGAAAATAAAATCAACTTGAGGAGTGGTTGTAGTGCGGAGGATTGTCGACACCCCGATGATTTGGGGCTTTCCGTCAAGAACATTTACGTTCTCAGACAAAGTAAAATCCTCGAGTTGCGCTCCCAGTCTTTCCAGTTCGGCGTTGTGCTTGTTTGACTTCTCTCTCAGAATCTCTCTCGTCTGGTTGACAATCATTTGGATGGCCATCATGTTATGCATGCCACGCGGCACTATTAGGTCGGCGATTTCTCTCTGTGGCTCAACATACTGTTGGAAAACCGGCTTCACATAGCTGAACCACTGTTTGATGGTGCCTTCGATGGTTCGACCCCGTTCTCGGACGTCGCGGACAATTCGCCTGGACAAACAAACGTCCGCATCTGCTTCGACAAAAATCTTCATGTCCAGTAGGTCGAGCACTCTGGGATCGTTCAGAGCAAGGATGCCTTCGAGGATGACAACGTGTGGGGAGTAAACCGAAACGACCTTGTCTAATCTTTGATGTTGTTGAAATGAGTATACTGGAATATCGGTCCTCTTCCCTTGCTTTAAGTCTTTTAACTTCTCGACAAGAAGGTCAAAATCAATGGATTTCGGAGAATCGAGATCGTATTCATTGCGATGTGCCAGGGCATTTTGTTCCGGGGTAAGGGACTTGTAGAATGAGTCGATAGACAAGATGATGACCCAGGGTAAGTTCAGCGACCGTACAATTTCCACGGCCAAGCTGGTTTTACCCGATCCTGAAGATCCAGCTATTCCAATGATGCTCATGTCAGCCCATGGCGGAGAATAATGGGCCTTCTGCGGGATGTTATCTGCCATCGCTCCTTGCTGGGCGGTTTCGAGCAAGGAGAGCTTTCTCAGGCTCCCTTCCTGTGACATGGTGTCGGATAGCTGTTCCAGCGCTGATCTCTAGAGGTTTCCGATTGGAGAATGTGATTGAAATCGGATGAGAGATAGCTGAGCAACAAGATATCCTGGAGATACTAAGATCGCAAAGCAAAATCAAGTGAATGTCATGCTATCCACCCAAGCAACACCAACGTGAAAAGAAATCGTCGACCGAGAGACTATGTTCAAGAAATGTACCGAAGAAAAGGAGGGAATGATACTGAGATGTCTGGTGTGGGACGTACAATACCACCTTGGTGACAAGAACACGTCTGTCGGGACGGAGAAAAGATGTTCCGTGCAAGACATTTCATCATGTGATCGACCATGGAATTCTGTGGGCTGCGTTTACTCGTAATGTTCGCTGGCAGATCTTCGGACAAATAAAGTGACGGGTCGTGCATCTCTTTCAACACCTTCGTCCAACACTCTTTCTCGATCGACATGTCTGGAGGCGATGGACGTCAATAACCTCTCCTCAAACTGGAAGAGATTACAGGCCAGCCTCAAGACTTCGAAACCGATCGATTCCACCCACACCCCTCCACGGCAAAATGCCTTGAAGCGCAAACACGATCAGTCGAGAGGCAGAACAAAGTCCCTGCCCCTTGCGCAGGGCAGCCTTCCCCGGAAGAAACCTCGCATACACAAAGCAATGGGCCAGGATGGCACAGCACCATCGAGCACTGGTTCGATCAAAGAGATAGAAAATACCGACAGTGGTTCGCGTCCGAGACTCCTCAATCCTGCCTTTTCGGACCATGTCAACGCTGGCCTGTCCCCCTCGTCAGTGTGCATCCCTTCTCACGGGGATCTTCAACTAATGGTCTTGTAGAGTTGAAGTGGGTAGATATGTTGCGATAGACTGCGAAATGGTCGGCGTCGGCCCGAACCCCGATCGAGAGTCTGCCCTCGCGCGAGTCAGTATTGTCAACTATAACGGAGACCAAGTTTACGATTCCTTCGTGATACCGCTTGAAGAAGTTACGGATTGGAGAACACATGTCAGCGGAGTCGCACCTATTCACATGAAACATGCTCGAACTATGAAAGAGGTGCAACAAGAGGTTGCAAAGATATTGCAAGACAAAGTGCTTGTGGGCCATGCTGTACGACACGACCTCGACGCTTTGCTGATGGGTCACCCTAAACGAGATATCCGGGATACGGCCCGCCATCCCCCCTACCGAAAACTTGCAGGAGGAAGTTCTCCAAGATTGAAGATCCTGGCATCGGAGCTGCTGGGATTGCAGATACAGGAGGGGGAGCATTCGAGTGTAGAAGATGCTCGGGCATCCATGCTTCTGTTTCGCCGGGATAAGGCTGCCTTTGAAAGAGAGCACTTGAAAAGATGGCCAACTCGACCATACGCGGATCCACCTCCAAATGCAGACGATCAATCAGAACAGCGAAAACCCAAGAAGAAAAAGAAGAAGAAAAAGCATTGAGCACAGCGGCGTGAGACGGGAGTTTTATTCGAAAATACGATGCCTCTACCAGGGTACACCCTCCATCAGATCCGTGGTACCCTCCCTTGCCACAGTTATGATGACATCACCCAAAGTGTTGGTTCTGAAACCAGCTTCACAATACGTGAAATAATACTGCAAAGACTGTGTCAGTTTCAAGCGAACGCGGAGGACAGTGAACAGCAAACTTACCTCCCACTTCCTGCGAAACAAGGCAACATCGCCCTCGGTCATTCCTTCGTGTTCGGCCAACAGAGCTGGTCGGATTCGACTGTCGAAGTGCTCGACGAAATTCTCCCTCCAAATTCTCAAGGTCTTCGCATAGTGAGGCCCAATATTCTGAATAGCATCCACAACCAGAAGGCCTTTGCTTCCTTTGTTGACTGAATGCACCAGTTGCGACACGGTGGGAAGGTGGCCCCCGGGGAAGATGTACTTCCGAATGAAATCCTCCCCTTTGGCATAGGCCTCATACCTGGACTCCGGCATGGTGATACACTGGAACACGGCGATGCCTTGGTTGGGTTTGAGAAGCTTGTGGATACATTCGAAATAAGTGTCGAGGAATTCCGAACCGACCGCTTCAATCATTTCGATGCTGATGATCTTGTCATATGGCCCCTCCTTAGGCATCGGCAAAGCTCGATAGTCGCAGAGCAACACTTCGATGTTGTTGGTCAAGCCTGCTTCGGCTATGCGCTGGTCTGCAAGGGCCTTTTGCTCATGGCTCAATGTCAGGGACGTGACTCGACAGCCAGTTCTTTGGACAGCCCGTATTGCAAAGCTACCCCAGCCTGTGCCGATTTCCAGCACATGATCCGACATGTTGATTTTGGCATTGTCAATCATCCTGTCCAGTTTCCGCATCTGCGCAGATTCCAAAGACTCGTCCCCCTTGCCCTCTGGCATATTGGAACTGGATTCCCAGATCGGACAGGAATATGTCATATCTTTTGAAAGAAATGCTTCGAACATCTCATTGCTAATGTCATAATGCGCACTGATGTTCAATCGAGCATTTGCCAGGGTATTGGTTCGGCGCAGGAGGCCACTGATCGTCGAGTACAGGTAGGAGGTTGTTGTGGTTGCGTTGGACAGCTCATTGCGATTGGCGATGAAGATCTGCGACGATGTCAACAACCCGCATGATGTGAGGCTCTGTCGCATTGCTTACTTCGAAGAATGCTGTCAGGTTTGGACACTCAACCTCGCCCAGCATGAACGATTCCGCAAACCCCTAAGCACGTCTTAGTTGACTACTCAATCAATGTTGTGAGCTACACCGCGAACCATATCGGCGAAGAAGGCCACGCGCAACCAAAAAACATCGCGCACTATTCGCAAAGATGTCCTAGGGACAGTGCCGTCTCCTTTGCCCGCTCCGCATACTGTCTGTGTTCCATCTCTTTCAATAACGGTGAGACACCCGAATTTGATCTGCGACAGTAAGGACAAGATTGACTGTCGACTTGTTCTGACCAAAGGCTCCCACGCAACTGTGCCCGCGTAATTGCGTGCTCGACCGAGGGCAGAAGTCACAAACGAAGCCATCGGCCAACGCAAAAGAACGATAAGCAACTACGACACGCAGGCGAGCCGAGATTTGAAGCGGCCGAATATGGAGCGGATGGAAGCCCGGAAGGTGTCGATGGGCGCACTGTCAGTTCATATACGAGAATTGAGTGCAGCCAGAGAATGGAAGTCCATGACGCGGCGATGGAGATTGTTCCGCACATGATCCGGTCGATGGAAAACGCACGAACGCCTTGTCCAACTCCGAGCGTTTGAGTTGCAGAATGCACCAGTGAGTATTCCACTTAATCGAAGCGAGATCGAGCGAGTATTCGACGAACACGGGAGTAGGTGGGGCATCTTGTGGTCGTACGATGGGGTCTCTCAGCTGTGTAAAAGCTTCCTGGTCATCGAAGCCCTCCGTCGTCTGATGTGAGATGCTGGCGAGAGGCCTCAGAATGGCTGCAATGCGTCCTGCTGGTGAGGCTTCACATGTGCAACGATAACCGAATCTGTACATCCCGCCTGGCCTTCTTCAGCCTTCAGAATCAGAGGCTCGATCGAGCTGTGGCAGACTTTAGACAATGGGGGCAGGTAGCAGACGCAGAAAATCAATCAAGATGCGCAGGAAAGCATGATGACGATTACATTCAACGTTTTTGACATGGTGTCGATTGTTGTACCTGACGATCCTTGGCTAATGCAGGGTCTTTGTAGCCAATCACAGACCTCCACGCAAGCATTCTCCGTCACCTTGCGATGGATGAATTCAGGAGAAGTCGGAAGAGTATTACTATCAAGAAGCGAAGGAAGATAATAGCAAAGAGTGCCTGTACTGGATAACGACGGAGATGGAGAAGAGACGTCGTTGTCGCAGTGTAGATAGAGCTCGGCTGACCTGCCATTCTAGTATTGGCGCGTCCCCGCGTCGAAGAGACGCGACGCGGAACAAGTTCACTTAAAGAGGGCCATTCATTTTCATAGCAACGACATCTTTCGATTGATAAACCTTGTTGTCTATTCTGCAATCATGCTCGCCATACAGCGTCCCGCAAAGTCGGAGGACAAGTGCACCGCCAATATCATCCCATGTCACATTCATCACAACGGCCCCGCGAAAGTGACCAAGCGATATTGGGCACCTCAAAAAGACAACGGTGTGTGCTGCAGCTAAAGGAAGCGTTGTGCAACTGGATCTTGAACTGACGAGCGCTTTAGATGGCGCACCGATGGCTCATTTCCGTGGCCGAAAGCTGCGTGGGAGAGTCTTGAAATTACCCTCGGGATACCAAGGTCTGCTGCGACCCGAAGGACCACATGAAGATAATTGCTGACACCCCCCTAGGCGTCGTTGCGAAGCCTACCGAACGATATTTGCCACAGCCGGTGAAGACAGCTGCCTACACTCTCGTGGACGAGGACATTGAAATCGAGGAGGAGGAAGAGGAGGCACCCGAGCCAGTCAAGATTCTTGAAGAAGTGTCGAGGTTTGACGATGTTGTTGTCTGGGGCCACGATCAACTTCCGGGATCAGATGACCCCTTCGTCAAAGGCATAGAAGAGTGGATATCGTTTGCTGAAGCTATCCATGGCAAATCACCTTCAATGGAGACGACCGATGCGAAAACCAGTTGACCACCTCACGACTTCTCCGACCTGCCGTCATCCTGGGCTTTGAGATACTCCTTTTTGGCCTTGGACCACTCTGCCTTCATCTGAAGATACTTCTGTGAACTGGTACATCTTCGCCAGTACGCCTTGAAGATCTCACTGGCCTGTGCCTTCTGATTCCTTTTTCCATCGACATCCTCTTCCTCGGTCCACTTGTCCAGCTCTTCACCGCCTGGACCGTACTTCCGACCTCCCTTATGATTGGCGTATCGACGCGCGCGAGTCATCCCCATTTGGATGAATTTCCGAGTCATATCCGCTCCGACAAGATCGCCACGGTCGACGTAAGATTCGAAGATCGACCACAGAGCTTCGGCCGATTTCTGTGCTATCAGAACCGTTCGGAACGCCCAGTAGGGTAAGATGAGGCTCTTGTACGGCTCAAAGGACAGGACGCCCATCTCTCCTCGTGCAATCTCGTAGGAGAAACGAAGTTCCTGGTCCTCCAACGCTGGTGCATTCAAGGGCGGATCTGGAGGGATCAGGGTTTCAATTGTTGCCTTTGGCATCTTTCTGGTTCTGGAAAGAGCATTGCTTTTCTCAATTATTGGGTGGTGTTCGGAGTTGGGAACTGAAAGAGTCACCGCACGCGCATTAGAACCGGCGGAGGACGTTCGGGTTGATGACGTATTCAAGGGCGTCATGCAACATTACGAGTCACCAAAGTCCAAATTCAGCCTTCATCGTCCAACTTTCACAACAAACACGTCTCACGCTCGGTGCTACATCCTGCCCTGGGAAGTCAACAACAATGCAACATCGCGCTCACAACCTCGTGCCAAAGCGTGGTAACCATCCCTGCCGAAGTCTTCCCCGGTCGTTTATTTCCTAGGACTATGATTTGGCAGAGCCGGATTCAGGAAAAGCATCGCGCAATCAAAGGTATCCTTCCAGAAAGAGAGACGGTTACTGGATTCGTTGCCGGGATATCGGTACCGGTGGAGTGAATGCTGACCTCGCAGACTGCGTCGTCTTTGTCATGAACCAAGGGCAAATTCGGGACCGGGATCAAGCCCAGGAGTCGAACTCAAACCCAACGGTAGCATCGAAATGCTGAATCGACGGGGTCTAGAAAGACGGTGAAGCGAGCGAACGAGGCCAGACTTGAGGATCGTCACGCCTCTCGAAGCCGGCATGTTCATGACTATGGGTCATACGATAGCCGGGGGACGAACGAAGATGATGCAACGAAAGGAAACAGGGGCGCGCTGGAACAGGCTACCCCTATGCCTGTTACGGACGAGGCGCGTTGAAACTTGATGGTGCAATGCACAAAAGGACATGCAAGGTCCCCACGCCAAATAGGCTCGGGGCCCGGGGAGGTGGGAGCCAGATCCAGACGAGCGAACGGAGTACTCCTACCGCCCTCCTTTTTCCGCGACTCGTTCGTTCCTTTCGCCGCCGTTTTATTCCGCGCGTATCTTGTCTTCTCATGGCAGACTACTCTAGACAACGATCCGGCCGACATGCGCATGCTCCTTCGTCTCTGCGGCTCCTCCGTCGGGGGGCAGAGACAGTTGCGGTGGTGGCTGTACTGTAGATATCGCCACTCTTTCCATTCCACGCGGAGAACCGGATGGGAGGGAAGGGGGAGAATCCGGCGTCAAGTCGAGTCGAGTAGAGCCGAGTTGAAGCGAGCGAGCAGGCAGCGCAGCTTCACCGTCCAAAAAAGGGAGAAGATCCAACAACGGAGAATGGCCCCGACGATGGGGATGGGGATGGGAGATGGACATGGAGATGGAGATAGCCTGATTCCTAAAGAAGGCTTAAGAGACGCACGTAGCCGCCTTACCTAAGGCATCTATGTAAGAAGGTATGTACCTGACTAAGGTACCTACACTACAAAGCATGTCCTGGTCGAGGTCGAGGGGGGGGAGACGGTGGGGGACATAAAGGTTGGCGGCGATTAAGTAATCGTCTTCCAACCCCCACTCTACACCTCCACTGCTGCACCGTTCCCATCTCGTTTCGCTTCCTATACTCGTATGTACAAGTACTACGGGGGGTGTTTTAGCCACATAATACATTCCTGGGTATAGCGTGGTAAATCTACGCAAGATACCCGACGCCCAAGCGCGTCTACTGCAAGTGAGTAGTAGGAGTGGGAGAGGAGAGGAGAGCAGAGCAGAGCAGAGCAGAGCAGAGCAGAGCAGAGCAGAGCAGAGCAGAGCAGAGCAGAGCAGAGCAGAGCAGAGCAGAGCAGAGCAGAGCAGAG